>CAAKHC010019047.1:176703-214221 GCA_901007825.1 Macroramphosus scolopax
GATGCCATGTGATTTTTATAACTTAATTCCAAAAGTCCTTGTTATAGGGTCCAATGCAGACAAAGTAACTGTTTACGCAACTAAAAGTGAAAAATGCAAACAATGTTGGAGAGAGAGATTAAGCAGCACTGTAAACACTGAGGCTAATTTACTGCCAATCAGACCCAAGTCATTTAAAAAAAAAAAAAAAAACACACACATCTTGTGTCCACAAGATGGCAGTCTTGCAATAAAATGTACTATTTCTCGATCAGAAAATTTAAAAGTAAATAATTTAAACAGCCCAATGAACCCATCTGACACATTCTCAGACCACAAGATGATGTGAGGGACATTCATTTATACACACTAAAAGAAACAATTTAATAATACAGGAGCACTTACGGGATAACAATGTCCTCTTTCTTCCCACACTTGCAGCAGATCTCTAGTTGAAGAGAACAGGGTTTACAGATGATGTGATAGGCATCCTTCACACTCTTTTGAGAACACTTGACACTGAAATGAGAAAATATATATATGCACACATCAGTTCGAACAGCTGAAACAGCTACAGGCAGAGGTCATGTTTCATACAGAATTAAGCAGACATACAGTATGCAGAATATCAGGCATATGATGCTGACTTACACCCACAAGGAGTCTAACAACACCTAAATAGAATGTCAGTGGTGTTTAACAGTCCTGCATTTGGCAACACGTTTGCTACAAGCAAGTACATTGCAGGTAAATTAATCCCAGAAGTCTGGGTTACATTTAGGGTGCTTCTTTAGATCCAAATATGCATATAATTTTCCTTTTTCCTGAGCAGCAACAAAAACAATTGTAATAATTGTATAATGAAATGAAACGGGCAAAATAAGAAAATCTTAGTAGTTGTGAACATGTAACTTTCAAGAGTTATGTTCCTTGGTTTGAGAATAAATAATAAACTTTGCTTTGTCCCTTACTCGTTTTTTTCCACACTTATTTCTCATTTACAATGACAAGTCATATGACTGGCGATGGGAAGGAAGGTATAAATAATTCAGGTTCAGACCGTTTGCACGACCCACGAGTACTCACCATTTCTTGGGCTGTGTTAGTGTTTTGTATTTGTTGTACTTGACTTTCCACTCAAGAACACCCTTACAGTGTTGACAGAGCCCGTCGTGGATCTTCGATTTTGCTTTCTATATGATCAGAGACATGATGGAAATGTCATGCGATGGCTTTGATAAAACAACAGATTGTAGAAAACTTCCCAGCTAGCAGAACAAAACTCACATGCGATTATGTGTACGATTGCTAAACAATGCTACAGCAATACTGTCGGTTTGTCTCACCTTTACTTGCACTGTCATTCCGTATTTGTCGTTTCTGTAGGCAGCGCTGTTTTGATGCTTTTGGCCTCTTGAACGAGATACATTACCTTTCTGAGAGCTCATTTTTATTTTCTGCTTATTTAGTTACAAGTTACACATGTGGAAGCCGCAGCACCATGCCAGGAAGAGAGACCCGGAAGTTCAAACTCTCCTTGTTTCCACACATCCATGGACAAACAACCGGACGGACCGTTATCGCCACCTGCTGTTGTGTTGTGTTACAGTCCTATTAGACGTACACCAGTTATGTGTATGAATCATTAAAACACTGGTTTTCATTCTGAAATGTTCCTACCTGTGCCATAACATTGTAAAAGACATAGTACTTATAGTTTATTTTTTGCTGGGGCCTATCGAAGTTCCTCTGATTGTTGAATCATGAAACTTCATTGAGGCGGAAACATCAACCCTCCACTTCCTTCATTCTGATGATGTTTTTGAATTAAAAATATCCAAATGAAATATTTGTAAGCAGATGATGTCATCTGAGTAATGTTGGGAACACCCATATTGTTGCTGATTGGACATTGCCCACTAATAGTATTCGCTGATTGTTTTCCAAAACGCCAATCAAATAGTACACTTCCTACAATTGGTGAATTTATTTCAAGAACCTCTCTGTGATTGGTCTATAGAGCTGTCAATCACCGCCTCCCCTTAGCTTCAAGCCAGGAATGCCAGCGATGATGTTTCTGAGCAAAGTGATACCGCCGTTAATTACTTGTCAAAACCACCACGGTCATCCGACAAGAATTCCGTTTATTTTTGCCCATTATTGAATTAATCTATGTTGCCATCGAGCTGTCTAGGATCGAACGTTTTGTTTCAATCGACCTCGTTATCATTCAGGATCAAGTGTTGAGAAAACCGAGCTGAAGAAAAAGACGACAGTTTCGGAAGCTGTGGGAACTGGAGGACGAAGCGGTTAGCGTACTAGAAACTTACAGCTGTGGTGCCAAGAGGGACTTAACTACACACTCAAAGTGACAACGCTAACGACTAGGACACCTAACAAAGGATAATCTGGCCAGGGCTAACCTTGTCAACCTCCTGGCGCCGAGAAGAAGAAACATTTGGCTCGGTACGACAACAACACCTGACTCCGGCGACATTGGCCAGTACTATCACCTCAAAACAAAACGTCCAGCCACTGTCCAGGTAATGTTAGTGTCCATTCTTCCGCACTTGTTTCACTACAAACATAGGGACACTTGCATGATTATTGTTGCTGGGTCGTTAGCCCATCTAACTGGGCAGTGAACTGTATCAATCCACAATAAATTAAACCTCAACAAACCAGGTTAGAACTAATTTAACCTCGCTTTACACACTGCTGCCCTCTCCACCATTTTAGACTTAATCAATGCGGGACTCCATTCTGGCGACACGGCTTTCTACAGACTATTTTGGGGAATATGGGTGGCAGACAACCTCCACCATGTATTTCGCCGGTTCCCTTCTGCTTTGGGATGTCACAACACCCAGCTAGGAGTAGTCTTATGTAATTAGTTGAATGGAAGTCACCTGTGTGTAATGTAGTTTATTAATCTTGTACATGGAGCTGTTTATCCAGTTCTGCCAGTTATCATGAACACAATGCTCGAGCAGTCCATTACATAATTTTAGAAGAAAAACAAAATAGACACAAAGATTTCAAAGGTGAATATCTTTTCATGAATAGGATCAGCTTTTAGTCTGGCTAGGGCAGTTACGAAATTTATGAGAGTCCACCAAGAGGTTTTGTTGTTGCCATTTTCAGTTGGGAGACAGGCAACAATTGTTACCTTTTTAATGCTTCACTTTCATAGTTTAACAGGAGAAAGCCAGTGAAAAACAACAACTCACATGATAGCTGGACTAGCAGTTGCCTGAAGGCATGTGTTAATGAAGTGGAAGAGAGCAAGAAGCACTAACTTTGAGGCACTGTGTTATCAGCATCATGCAGCTGGGATGCTCTTCAGCAGCCCCCGGAAAGCTGTAAATGAAAGTAGCATAATGCAAGTTCCCGGAAAAGCTACAGAACCTGCTACAATCTAAGATTTGCAACAACTCCTAACAGGAGCGTTGCGATTTTGACTGTCCTGTACAGATTAATGAAGGTAACAAACAAACAAACGCATTTACTCGTGGGTGTAACTGCAAGGGTGTTGTGTATAAGACAGCTGGGTGCAATATCTTACTTCCAGCCCCTTCAGGGGAAAAGCCCATTGTCTTAACATGATCTTATTCTTTCCATTCAAAAAGGCATGTAGTTCCTCTGCATAATGTGTAGTAAGGCAGAGTCCAATTACAAAGATATATTTTAAGAAAACATTTAACAGTGACATTAGAATCGCACAGGGAATTCCGGGAGGAGGACAGTTTTGTCATCTTCACTAACAAGCCTTGTTGTCATCAAAATACTGTATGTATGACATCTCTTGTACTTGCTACGGCAAAGTAAAAGGATCCGGAATTTGTAAGGAGGGGGTTTATGTGCAGGATGACGGCGTCAATACTGTCTGAGTGCTTGTGGGGCCCTGAGGCAGACAGAGAAGGAGCATACATCATAGTCGTGACTCTGTCTTCATCATAGGCCATGAGAGAGATGTGCCTCTGTGGAGAGGGAACAATTTGGAGTATGTTAAAAAGGAAAATGCCTGGCTTTAGCCCCAAGTCCCGGAAGCCCCCTGCTTTCCCACTTTACAAAGACATGTGTTTGTATACATAGAAGGAAAATCATTCAAGAGTGTTGTGGTATGAATCTGCTCTTGTGTTTTCCTTGTGATCAATCAGCAGGGCAGGCTGTGGTAGAGATGTGTTTCAGCTGTTTGAGAGAGCTCAGATGCTCTTGTTTGATAAGACAATTTCTGTTGTATCTCTTAATTAAATGTATCTGTTTCTAACATCCGCTCTCTCCTATCACAGTGTATTAAGGATGAACCACTTATCTCTCAGCGAGCTATGTTGCCTGTTCTGCTGTCCACCGTGTCCCAGCAAGATAGCCTCTAAGCTGGCCTTCCTGCCCCCTGAGCCTACCTACAGCCTCATGTGTGATGAGAGTGGGGGCCGATGGACGTTGCATCTCTCCGAGCGAGCCGACTGGCAGTACTCTTCCCGTGAGAAGGATGCCATCGAGTGTTTCATGACACGCACCTCAAGAGGGAGCCGGATTGCCTGCATGTTTGTCCGCTGCTCGCCCAGTGCCCGTTACACACTATTATTCTCCCACGGAAACGCAGTGGACTTGGGCCAAATGAGTAGCTTCTACATTGGTCTGGGTTCCCGGATCAACTGCAACGTGTTCTCCTATGACTACTCAGGCTATGGGGCCAGTTCTGGGAAACCCTCGGAGAAGAACCTGTACGCTGATGTAGATGCTGCCTGGCAGGCACTCCGGTCACGGTAAGGAGAGACGATGATGATGATAATGGATGGGTGGATGGAGGGGTAGATGAGTGAACCTGTGCACAGATGTTGGCAGCCTATAGAAGAAGGAATAGGTGATCAGTAATGATAAATGCATTGATATGATAGTAATTGACAAACATGTACTCTAACGGTTATGTACACACTGTGGGAGGGTAGAAATCAGACTCACTAATGTGTCTCCTAAATGTGAGGCACTCAGAATGTACTAATCAATAACAGCATGAATACTCTTACTGAAATAAAACTATAATGGGGCTGAATTCATTTGCAATCAATATGTAATCGATTGGGTGGACGCCCAGGATGTTATGGGGAGAGGAAGTAACTACACAGATGTTACAAAGCACAAATAAAAACCTTTTTTATAAGCATTGACAAGAAGTTCAGTGGCTTTATAGTGTGACAGGTTAATGTAATCTGACTGGTCGTTGTCCTTCTTCCTCTACATCTCCAAAGCATCACATTTAGCTGTCAGCTATATAAGCTGTGAAAAGAATAATTTATACTGGAAATGTCTGCAGCTCAGTGGATATGTCAAACTAAAAGGAGACCTCTGAAATGACACTGAAAGTTATATGAAATCAGAACTAGATTAGATTAGATTAGCATGAACAGGTGATGTAGCCTGGTGGGCAAAGGGGCATCACAAGAGAAGTAAACCAAAATCACCAATTTGTGAAGAGTCTAACTGGATGGGGGGATGATTAGATTGAACCTGAAAAGACCATGAGTGGAGATAATGAGGCAGTTTAGTATGGACAACATGACGTCCCTGTGGGTGATAATAATGTGGTTTTTGAAGGATTTTGCTGGTCGGCCATTTGTAGGTGTGAGTGGGTGCTCTGATGTTTGTGCTGAGAGCTGTGAATAGACTGAATATCAATTTACTGATCTTTAATGATAGATAGGCCACTTCAGTTTATTGTTAAGCAGTGTCTATTATTTGTTATGCTCATAAACCGTGAAATAATTTGGTTATGTATTTAGTTTTGTTGTCAAACCATCATTAAGTACTTCCTGTCGTTGGTTTTAGCATTAATTAGTATCGTAGTGCTTTCATTACATGAAGTAAGAATACCAAGGGACATATTTATGAAATCCTGTGCATACACATGACTGAACTGAACTGGTGGTTATTTATCAACCACAATAAAAAATAAACAAAGAAGCCTGATAAATTTAGTTGACATTCAATTATTTAAATTGCAGTTTGGGAATGGTAAATTGTACATCTTAATATAGGACAGCTGTGTGTGAACAGAAAATAATTGCAGTAGTCTTTAATCATTTCTTCAATGTTTTCTTAATTTATTTATTTTCTCTCTATTCTTTACAAAAGGTGGGAGCATATTGCTCATTTTTGCATGGTCTATCATTATTGTAGGCACGGAGTCTCCAGGCAGCCTCAGTTTTTTTCCCCCATTTTCTGCATATATAAACAATATTCATCAGTCTGTCCAATCTGGTATGTGTGTGTGTGTGAGAGAGAGAGTAAAACTAATGCGCATCTTTTTTTAGCCTTTTAGTGTATATGGATGAGGGGAAAATTACTGCTCACGAAGCAAACTAAAGTAGACTGGAAGAGAAGAGTCGAAGCTGTGTGAATTAAACACGGAGTCGTGGGTTTGTAGTGTTGAGTGCTCCGACTGTTTCTCTGCTGATGTGGGTGTTTGTTACCTCCGCCAAGGAGGTTATGTTTCCTTTGCAGTTTGTTTTGTTTGTCTGTAAGCAGGATTATGAAACAACTACCTGGCCGGTTTAATGAAACTATGTTGAGGGTTGGAGTATGGGCCAAGAAATATACCATTACACTTTGTGCCAGATCTGTACATTAATTTCTCATTGAATATTACATGGATCTTGGCAGACGTCTGCAGTCCACTCTTACGTGACTCTGTGGTAAAGGAAAGTGTTGAAACTGCAGGAAATTAAATGTAATGATTGATATAAATTGATGGAGCCACTGAAAGCAAGTATTTCTGTGTCAGAACCACTTTTTCAGCTACCAGTTTGCCGAATACACCAGTTTGTCTTCTGTAAACAGTGGCCTTTTTAAATAAGGAACATGGCAAGTTAAACAGGAAGCTCTTGATCTTAAAACTCCTGCATATGGGAAACAGGCCGCTGCTGTGAAGAAGAAACTGCTTGCATGTGGGTGTGCATGTGTGCGTTATCCAGTACATTCTTCTGCTTAAATGTATAAACCTCTCTGAGTCTTGTTTAAATTTAGAATTCTCGATTGCCATGGGGGCAACAAATCATTGTGAAAGCTTCTATTGCGATGTTGAAAGTGAAAGGACGGCATAAGACAGGCCTCCCTGCCAACTTCTATTTTTCTCTTTCTACACACATCAGAGCACTACAGCATGTTAGGCTGCTTTGTTGGTCCAATCTCTCTTTGGGATTTCCCTCTCATTTTATTCAACTTCTCTACATTTCTTTCAGATGCAGAGAGAATCTCCTGTACAAATGTACACTGTTACTATGTCCTGCAAGGGATTCTACATGAATCATCCCTAGATAGAACATTTTCATGGTAGCACAAGCCAACTTGGATCCCTTAGATCAGGGGCTTTTACATCTGTTCGTCATACAACTAAACTTTTTATCTGACAGACAGGCCCTCACATCAATCTCAGACCCTGTAATACATGGTTTGTACACTAATCTAGGGGCCAAACGCTTCCAGCTTGTGTGCTACTTTTATGAATAAAAATATGGTACTCAAGGCTCATCAAACGTGAAAGAGGTCTAATGAACAGTCCTGATGAGTATATCTATTTCTTTTGTAATGCTTTCTATCTCCTGCAGTCCGCAAAGTCACCTTTTGTTGAGTGTTGACTTACTTTACTCCTTAGTCATATGACAGGAGGTAGCCAACTGTCAACAGCCTAACCACTACAGGTTGGCCAGGCACACCAACACAAACTCCTCTAGTCGTGTTATTTGTTCAGCCACGGTGGATGAGACATGCCTTACCCTGGAACAGGGAGTGTTTCAGATGATCAGTTACTGCATGAATCAGCACTTTCATATCTTATCAAAATAAGGATGACGCATACTGACAGGACAATGTGTTAAGTGTACTATTTTGTGTGTGTGTGTGCGCGTCTCTTGGCACTGTGTCATCTCTCTGAGATGGAGGCGGGCCACCAGTCAATCCTGGTACTCTTATATTGAGTGGTAGCCTAGCAACCGATTTCCAATGAGCTTGAGAAGGCCTTCCCACACTGGCCAACAAAACCAACTAACCCTAACCCTTCTAGGTCAATAATCCACTTTGATCCTTCTTCTTAGATCAAATGTGAATTGAAAATCTCACAAACATGAACAACCGATATCGTGTATGACTTGTTTTCTTTTAATGAAATATCATTACCCGTTGAACTCTTGATAGTCAGAGGCTGCTCTGTCCGTCTGGGGGGTTGCGGGCGTCCACCTCACTATCTTCATTACCACCGGACAATAGGATCAAATCTTAGTAATTTTTCTTTGCCTACTTATTGTACTTACCTCACATTAACATAAAATTCCATCTTATTCCCTTTTTTCATGTGCATAAGCGTTGGGTAACAGGTACCTCAACAACTATGAATTGATTAATATACAATAGAAAGAAATTAGAAACCAGCAGAAAACATTAGGACAGAAAACAGGTGGACTCAGTGAAGGATCCCCTGCTGGAGCGCAGATGGGATACCAATCTGAAAAATGCCTCTACATATGTTCAGGATATCCTAAAATATCCATAGTGACGGCTATGTAATGATGTCATTTGGGCAACCAGGAGGGAGCGGGAGACAGAAAAGGGGATCGAGGGAGGATCTGATGCACAATAGATTGGATTTGTGTCAAGAGACTAAATTGATGAAGGCTTGGGGGAGGGGTGTAACCATGGAGCATGGCTGCTATGGCTTGGTGAGGTCTCTTCAAGCCTAAGTGCAATGGAAGAAATTGTAGGCTTGTGGTTGTCGACCGGGGGTGCTTGCAGATTGTGTGGCTGGGTTGTTTGAGCCTGTCAGTCCTGCTTTATGACGTGCAGCTGCAGCTCTGCATTGTAACCGTCTTCCTATTTGTTCGTCCTTCACATGCTGTGTGAGGAAAAGCAACAGTCATCGTAAAACAGTGTCAAGAGAGCAGGGTGGGATGTTACCTTGATATAAATTGAAAGTCACAAGTTCATGCTTTGAATTATTTATCCTGTTTCTGAGCGAGTCCTCGAGGGAACTAGCTCCTGCTTGCCTTACCATCTTGGATGACAACATTAATTTGGTTTTGTCTAAAGATATAAGCCAAGAGTGACGTTACAGGTTTGGGGAACGCCTTGCTGCTCTTGACATCATTGTGTCGCCTGATGAGCAGGCCCTCCCTGTACTTCACATGATGTGAGGGTTTGTGTGATATCGGGTTCATTTGTCTGATATGCTGAAGAACTCCGATTGGTAAAGCTTTAGAAAAGATAATACAAAAAGATAACATCCTACTCAAAGCCTGCACTGATAAAGATGTTCATGACAGTAAACAAGGGACAGGCTGCAGTGTCGAGAGCTCAAATCCTTCACTTTTGTTAGTGGGTTAAAGTATTACAGTGCTTTGAAAAACAACAAGGTAAACACGCTCATTCAGAATGTCTTATGCTCAAATGCTGTCTGTGAGCAGGAACAAGAAAATAAGCAAACAAACAGCCTCCAAGCAATTTACTTTCATGTCTCCTGGGAGGATTTTTTATTGATTATCAATGCTATAACCAGCAGACTGAGTACTCCCTCAGATTGTTCCGGTTGTTCTCTTCCCTATGTTCCTCTTAACTGAAAAGGAATTCACTGAATATCCACCGTCCTTAAGCTTAGTTGGCACCCAAATTACATTAGAGCCTGACTATGGTGGATTTTTCAGGCGATTACGTATGTTATTAGGGAATAAAACATTCTATTATCAGTATATCTAAATACTATCAAAAATAATGGTGCATTGAGTGAAATCACTGGCAGAATGTCTTCACTCTCACCTAAACCACTGCTATCAAGCTGTTATTCATGCTATTGTTATATTGGGATATTTATGCGGGATTAATGCTATATTGGCAGCGTGGGCTAAGATGATCACACATTAGCTTCTACTCAACTGACAAGTTATGGAAATAGCTATGGGTTGAGCTAGTTGGTTAATGTAACAAAGGAGTATGATAAGCATGAGTGATATGATGGTTGTCAGAGGAGAGTTAAAGATAGGGACATTGTTTATTTACTTTCCAGTCCTGCATCTCACCATCTCAGTACCAGTGTAGCATGAAGTCAAACCTCAACAGACCCAACAGGCCTCCCCCTCTCATCACCTGTCCTGCATACGAGCTTCTACATAACAGGTGACGGACAAAATAATCGTGCATTCACATTTATTGAGATTTTTTTTCCATGATGAATTATTTTAAGATTATACGGCGTATCGCAGATAATAAAAACATGGTTTGGGAGTCACTATTCTTTATTTCCCTTTAACAGCTAGGGAGAGAGGGACTGAGGGACTTTTGTGTTTTACATCCAATCAATGTCGAAAGTAAGTAGTGCACCCAGAATCTCTCCCATACTGTGCCAGTAGCTTCACTCCTACAGCAACGTTAAAGGGTTCCTAAATTCCTGTCTGCGAACCAGACCGTGTCTATGTGCACATTTCTTTGCTCTGTGTGACGAGGGTATGCCTGCTCTTATCTCTATTGCACTTTATAACAGCAGGCCTACATTACTACAGATTGTTCCTTTGCAAAGGTTATTTGTTTTTTACATAATTACATTGATCCATCTTAACACTGTAGCAACGTGTCAGTGTTTGGTTCATGTGTTGTTCATTACTTAGTTGTGTAAGACTGCTGGTTCAGGGGCTGTAATGTCAAGCCCATGATGTTAGTGTTTTAACAACAGAGTAATGCACAGGTTTTGTCAGGCCTGTTGCTGTTTACTATATATTATCCAACATTGCAGTGGTGGAGACAGTGATTCACTGTTCTCAGACTAGCTTTCAGGTCATCAGCTGACTAGCTGATCGCTGGAGTGGGTCATGTTCTCTATAATCAGCTGTGGAATGCCTTCTCTTTTTTTCCTCTCTCGATTTTTCGCTTAACTTTAACCTCAATCCGGTATTAGTGTCTTTTTATCTTTTCTCTTATTTCCCCCCTCCCTTCTGAGTCACAGGTCAACAACGGTTGTCATCTGTGCGACTGCTCTAAAAGGCAACATTGGCTGTATCACATGTTTGTGTGATTGTTTTAGGAGGTTGTAAAATCACTGAGTCACTACCACTTGACGTTTCATTTGATAATGGATTGTGAGTAAGTCTCAGCACACAGGTGTGTGTTTGCTTTTGGAGCAGCATGTGGGGAATGGGAGGAAATTAGGAGACTAATTGGCAGTGTGAGTGCACTCCTATTTCATTGGTAAGGTTACCTTAGCTGGAGAATTGTCACTAAAACAAACAGCCCACATTCTTTGCCATGAAAAGCACTATTTGTGAGAATTCGTCTCACATTTCCTTTTGTCAATTTTGCCAGCTAGGCTGCTTGTTGTCTTTTATAAAATAGCCAAACTGGATGGCTGCCAGTGTCTGGTGGAGCAAACAAAATTCACTCAAATGCGTCTGGCTACAAGTAATGTAAACACATTCTGTGTCCCTCTTACAGGTATGGGATCCGGCCAGAAAATGTGATCGTGTACGGCCAGAGCATTGGCACTGTGCCTTCGGTGGACCTGGCTTCGCGTTATGAGAGCGCCGCAGTCATCCTCCACTCCCCGCTCACCTCTGGCATGAGGGTTGCCTTTCCTGACACCAAGAAGACCTACTGCTTTGATGCCTTCCCAAAGTGAGCAGACTGTACAGACAGATGACATTTGTGGCAATGCATCACAAATTGCATGCCGTGAAATGCACAGAGCCTCTCTGCAGATATTCAAATACAGTACACGTTCCTTTGAAACATGATGCTTTATGAGTGCTGTTGCATCAGGTAAAATGCACAAAGTTTGTGAAAGTGGAGTAATATATGATTTGATGTTGTAAATGTGAAACATTAAATCATATTAGCTCATATTGATTCACAGTGCTGAAAATGTTCTGAGTAACTCCCTCTGGTCATGGGTGGCAAACTAGCTCTTCTCTGTTTCTATTTTGATTAAGTTATGATGACTGGAGCTTATTATTATTGTAACTTCATCTTGTGTTTTCTGTATAAAACACAACCTAACTAAAGCCCTTTTCTTTTCACTCCGCAGTATTGACAAGATTTCGAAGGTGACCTCACCGGTTCTGGTGATCCACGGTACAGAGGATGAAGTCATCGACTTCTCCCATGGCCTGGCGCTATACGAGCGTTGCCAGCGTCCTGTGGAGCCGCTGTGGGTTGAAGGTGCTGGACACAATGATGTGGAGCTCTATGGACAGTACCTAGAGAGACTCAAACAATTTGTTGCACATGAGCTAGTCAACTTGTAGAGGAGCTGAAAAAAAGGTGGGGAGAGGTAGAAGTGCAGAAAGCATTGGTATGGAAAATGGTTGCGGGGGTACAAATTTATTTTTTGTGAAGTGATGCAGGTAGACGTGATGTCTGTGTCGTGCTGAAGTTGTGGTGGGGTTCTAACCGAGTTCTCTCATTATCTGCCACCTCTCCCACCTGGAGCTCCAGTTCTCCCAGGCCCAGAGCCTGTCAGTACTGTCCACCCCACGTGCTGCAGCTGTGAACTTAAAAAAAAATCCATCTTTTGGAAACCCATTGTTTTTGTTTTGCTTTTATATTTTTCTTTCTTTCATGTTGCACAATTGCACATTGCTACAGTGTGTGAATGCAAGAAAAGTAGACGATCATGCTATGCGTACAAACTGTGTATGATAGAGTGTTTGAGTGTGTGTGTCACATTTTTGCTGCCTTTTACGTAGGACATGGTCCATGACTCTTAATGGAGACCTCTGAGCAGCCTACAAGGCCTCTGTGGTTCTGAGAAACAGCCTTGCTCTGAACTGAACTGGACTGGACCAAAGTGGGCCTGACTCTCCAATCCAACTGAACTCCCTCTGACTATGAGGTCAGGTTTTGTCATACCCACTGCAGTCGCCATGAACTTATTTCTTTGAATTATTGTTTATTATATTTTTATATATTATACATTATATTTGCACATATCAGTTGTCACTGAACACCTGTACGAGACAAACTGACATCCAGCTTTGCCAGTGTTGCCAAATGTTTAATATAATGAATATTGCAAAGACTGACTAATAAAAGATACTTTGTATGAATATCATCTAGAAACATCTCCAAAACCTTGTTAATTCTCTTCTTCTCTATAAAGTCTAAGATGGTAGAGTTTGATGTTACAATCCACAAGAATATGATGCACGATGGGACTGAGTCAGCAGCTCATGTACCCTGGTAAAAGCTGAATAGCATTGACTATTAAAGTGTGTGCGTGTTATTGCCTCACATACTCCTCACTCTTCTGGAATCGTTTCCACAGGTCTTACTTCTGAGTTAACCTTGAAGTATTGTTACTTTAAGATCAATTTCACTACACTGGTGGACGAACATGATCGTTCAGAAGAAACAATACAGCTTTATGGACACCACTATCCGACTCCTCTTGAGAACAAGTATGAGTGTGGATAAATTATATATACTGAAGCACAGGTTTGACAGTGTCTTCCTGTCTCTGGGTTTTAAGATGTCTAGTAAAATATTGTATAGCTATTATTACAGGTGTTGCTTGTGAGCCTGGATCATATATGTCTGTCTTTTTATCTGAATAAAATGTAACTACTACATATTGATACCATTAATGCCAATATGAACTGAACAGTGAACATCATTCAGGGGGCTGGTGTAGATTCATTTTCAGGTCAGGAAGTTTTGAACAATTAATCCTTGATGTTTTCTTTAATATTTTTGAATTAGAAATTAATAAACACCAACCATAGTTAATCCCCCACTAAATGTGTACATGGGTTATGACAACATACATGGCTCAGCATTATAAGGCCTCAATCATGAACAGAATGTTTCTCTTTTTTTTGTGCTCATCTTTCTCTCTGCATGGTACACAGAAATGATCCAATGTTGTCAGTTGATGCTGGGCAAGGCAAAACAAAGCATGATCCAGATGTATTTACTGTACTGATTAAAGAACCAGTGTGTAGGATTTAGTGGCATCTAGTGGTTCAGTTACAGAATTCAACTCCTGCCTTTCCGAGCATAGAGGAAAAACTTACAGTGGCCTTCCTGCTAATTTACCAGTTAAGCAGAAAATGTACAACTGTGGCCGCCCTATGATAATATTCGACCCTTATCAGCGATTCACATTTGGGGAAGGCCAAAACAATCTTTATCTTCTTTCCCTGTCCTGATTTAGTTTTGCTTCTCCATGTTATTACTTCTCTGACAATTTACAGAGTCACACTCCCGTACTTTTCTTGTGCTGAATAATTAGTATTATCCTGCATTTGTCAAATCTGTGTTGTCAAACTTCTCACAACAAAGCGCCGTCACTGTGGCTGTGAATACTACTGTACCTCTTTAGAGCGGCAGTCAGTTTACAATTTTTTTTTTTAACCTCGTTGGAGACCGGGGCGGAGTACAATGTAAAAACGTGAACATGACATCCTACACACTGGTTTATTTATGTTTCTATGAGAACCCTAATAAACAGATATTAAAGTGCTACTGCATGCCCTGCATGGCTTGTTCCTCATATTTTTGGCCTGCACAACAAACATGCAGTAACCTATAATGCACTTGAGCCTGTGTTCACAAAAGGGGTGACAATTAAACAATAAGCCAATCGGTGCTAATGTAAACTTTCAGGTATGATTACTTACAGTTTAAGAGAGAGAAATGCTAGTTTGTCAGATTGACTGTGATCCATCAGGACTGGTAAATGCTGTTTGTCCAATGATTGTTGTTAAAGAATACTTTTTCCACAACGCTTTTCCGTCTTAATAACAAGTTTGTTTTCTTTCATTTTTACTTTGTAAATAATATTTGTACTGGGTATGTCATTTTCATGTTTTTCAAAAGCAATTGTCATCTCTCAATTGTGACCTCTAACTCTTGATATGACTTCTGTTAGACCAAGGTAGTCCACTGTTTTGGCTTTTCAGGTGACCTTTGTACTTATCACCTGGACTAATGTCATCCCTCATTTGATTAGATCTTTTTGTATAGCATATTTCAATACAAAAGCAACTTAATGTAATAAAAATATTAATTATATTACTTCAAATGTGGATAGAAAAAATAAAAATGGTATTTGAAAAGCATCCCAACTTGTGACTAAACTCTTGATTGTGAAAATATTTTATACTGTTTAAATCTAGGTCTGTATTATAGAGTTGCTCTTACATATGATTAAGGCCGTACACATCTGTATAATGGAGTCTTTCTCTAGAAGTGAAAGGACCTTGCTCTCATTGTGAAGAGGGGTGAGCTCATGATCCTGGTGCAATATTGTGATGCTCTTTGTCTCTCCTCTGAGCCAGGAATTGGATGCATTACAGCAAAATGGGTTTGTATTTACTGTTAACAACCCAGTTAGACCTTTAGTCACAGGGATTACCAAGTGGTGTTCAAATCTCTAAAAGCTACTCTTATATCTTGTGTGTATTAAGGAAGCTAATATGTGATGTATACGATTGTAGTATTATTCATAATTATGTGGCATCCCCAGCTTAACCCTCCTGTTGTCCTCATATTCTGTGTATCGGGGTTTTTAACACAGTGGCGGGTCAGTTTGACTCCGAAGACAACAGGAGGGTTAAATATCAGGGAGATTTTTGGACTGCACCGTGTGTTTGTCTGGGAACAGAATTCACAATATGGTACATTCCCCAGGCCAAACTGCCAGGCGATATTTCAAAGCAGGCTCCACGTAAAGACAAATATGTTACAAAAAAGGATGTGGGGGAAATCTGCTTGTGTGACAACCATTACAATGAGAGATGCACATGGTGTATTAATGTTTATTGACATTTCTCAACACAAACTGTTACTGCGTTTGTGATCCTACATGTAAACTATATATTTAGTTAGGTTTTAAGTTGGCAATATAGGCAGCCTGGAAACGAGACCAATCTGGGAGCTCATGTTTACTTGCTGTCACAAATGTGAATTTATCTGGCAATGCAAGGCTGCAATATAAGAGTAAAGGCTTCTTTACTTGCTTTGCCCTTGTGTCTTGTCACCAGCAGGCGGTAGTGTGCCTGTGATTTAAGCCCCGCCCCACAATCCATCCTTCTCAGGGCTCCTGGTGAGACGTTCTGTAACTCGGAATCCTCATTTGTCTTATATAAAGTCTTTATAATAAGAGACGGACTTATCTCAACTACTTAAAGACCCTTCTAATTTCTCAAAATACAAACATACCACTTTACCCCTTATCCTCAGGTTTTAATGGATTGTATTAATGATCGAGTTATGCTCCATATACGTCAGAATAGTGCATTTACATAAAATCACAAAAAATATATACTGGCATACCATTACAACTCAAACAATTACTACTACTTCCTCTACTTGCACTAGTATTGTAACTAATCTAGTATACAAGGACAGGGAGAGTTGACAGGGAGAGTTGCACTCAATTAAAAACACACTGGCTATAATTGTTGATGATGATTATGGCTGATTCAACTAATTGACTGAAATTCTGACCAATCAGATCACCTAAATTAAAAATGAAAACTTAAAATACATCTTGTATTTTCATGACTTATTTTTTAAATCTGTTCCGAATTTTCAAAGGGTTAATCATTTTCTGAGAATGCCTAAATCCTGGTAACATCCCTGCTGATGAAACTGTAGACAAGCTGTGCTTGTATGCACTCTTTTGTTTGTACGCGTACTTCTACACTCACTCTTGATGTATTATATCATTCAGCTGTTTGATTAATAACTCGAGATGGCAACAGAACAAGTCGTTGTATCTTGTATGAGAAAGCTGGTTGGCAATTCTTGTGTAAGAAGGGAACAGCACTACAGGTTAATTACTTAAAAAGCACTTATGGATAAACTTCCTACATACTGTTAAAGAGATGATGTACTGCTTCCTTTATTGTAATAATATCTTCACATCCTAGGTGGTACTCGATTCTGGGTACCGCTATTTCCCACAGTCATTTAACGCATCAACATCACTTCCTCTCTCTTCCAAACCGCGCCTGCTCTCCTCTCGGTGGGACTGGGGGGTTGACCGTCAGACGGACGACAGCCCATCAACAGAAAAAAAAACAACATGTGAAGAATAGGTGTATAAAAAAGGGACTCAGAAAGGAAACGTTGCTGGTGAGAAGATATTCATTCGTGTCACCACCACCAGGTTTTCGTTTTTAACGGCTCGGCGCAGAGCGAATGGACATACCGTTAGCGGGAGTGGAGCAGGACCACCTCACCGACGGTAACTTACGACCCCACCGACCGACCGACCGCTTATATTGTGTCCATGTTGTCAGCAACTGTTCGGGGTGATGGAGTATTCACTGGGCGAAGCATTGGTTTTTGGAGCTTCATCAGAGCCTATAATAGAGTAAAAAGGTTGGCCATTGTGTGCCAAAGCTGGTGTCTAAAAGTTGTCTGCTGCTAATTAGCGTGCCCCGTCCACACCTTGTGAACTGTCAGTGGAGAAATGCATGTGAGTAATTTATACGTTGAACGCAAATTTAAGCTAACTAAAGAGAAATACAATGTAGCATAGCTATTCCCGTTAATTTGTCTTAGCAGTTAGAAAGCTACGTAAATGATCTCCCGGCTTCCTCTTTTGTGGTGACATTTCTTCGAAAGACGTTTAAGTAGTTATTGTTAAACGTAAAGAAAATGTGGTTTTAAAAAAACCCTTAAATCCTCATTTTTCTGCCAGTAAACTTCCATAAGACATGAAATCCTCCCATTGTTAATTTGCTGCTTGTCGATATCGATATGGGCTAACATGCTCGCTATGTTACACTACTTTGAATGAAGCGATAATCTGCAAAGGTATATTATATCAAAACTAATTTATTTATCACATAAAATCCTTTATCTATTTTTAGATTTTATTAGTAGTTGCATTCGCCCATTATAAGAAAGTTTTTTAATTGTTTTTGCAGGTGAACTCTAAAAGTAACGTTAATCTATCAGTAAGAGTTGTGTCACTGCTGTTTCAGCATATAACGTTTCTTTCAAAGAAACTAGATGATGATTTCACAGCTAAGGAATGTGTGATGGCCTGTCCCGCTTTGACTCCGGTGTTCTTACACATCTGTTTGATATTCAGTAGCTCTGAAATCAGGAAAGTGTGCCTGTGTGTGTGCGTGTGCGGGGGATACTAACTCCCTGATAGTAAGGAAACACATCCATGAAGTGCTGTGCAGCCTTGTGAAATACACCCCTGAGGTGCCGTGCAGCCTTCTGCAATACATCCATGAGGTGCTTTGTAGCCTTGTGATTAGGGCCAAATTCGAGACTTTGAACAGCTGTTTATGCTAGGACAGGTCAGTTACTAACAGGGAAGCAGGATCAGCTTGGCCCCTTCTATGGTGAGGAATGTGAATAAAAACATAGCCTTGGATGGGTTATAAACACTGATGGCTGTGGGATCATCCTATCACAGTGACCCCCGGAGTCCATCTAATGCAGGGCACAGACTGTGAGCATATGAACATCCAGAGGAAGCTGCTGGACTTCGTTGATGTCATTCAAGTTTAGATTAACATGAAGATTAATCAACCCTAAATGATTTAGAGACAAAGTAATGGGATTGCATCCGAAAGCATTAATAGGTTAGGTTATTTATAAGGAAAACACAAATCTCTCTACTCAGGAGGATGATTTCAATTTCTCAGCTGTTTTTTTTGTCTAGTGGAGGAATGTAACATGGGCCAAGGATGAAGCCGTTAATTTTTGGGCAGAACAATTTTAGCAAAATGATTCATATGATAGTGTTTTCTAACTTTTAGTAGACAAAAAAATGTATCAAGGAAATAATCAACAAATGAATCAATGTATAAAAAAAATTGTTTACTGCTGCCCTAAATTGGATATATTTTTGTTGAACTACCTTTCTTAAGTTGATTCAGCTTTTGTTAATCAGTCCTTGGCATGACAGTTGTATGTGTTTGTGTTATGATATGAGCATTTTTGTGTTTGGCAGATTGATGAAAGACCAAGTGTGCAGGGTTTCTTTGGTTTGAATTGGCCACTGTACAGCAGTTGTTGCAGTTATTGAACTTGTAAAAAGCTGGGTCATTGTTGAGGTCATATGGTCAGAAGCCGATATGTCAGCATTTGAACTTGCTGACCTTTTGTTTATGAAGCCATAGAGGAGCAAGTGGTGATATCTTTACAGTTTTACAGGGTATTTGCCTTGAAAAAAAGCGCCACTGCAGCCCTTTTTCTGCAGTGTCATTTCCTCTACGTCTGTGTGTTTTCATGTGTAGTTGTGTTTCCATATGACCATTGTATGTGTATGTGCCCATGGCTATAGCTTGCTTTGTGCTACTTTCTTCATTTGTGTGATTTTGAAGGGAGCGCAGATGAGAGCCCACAGTACCCCTTCCCTACTGTAATTGGTGCCATCTGTTTTGGCTATGTTAACATAGTCTTAGGAATGTTGCAATCAATTATTCCCAAACTTTTTCACTGTGCACAAAAGCATCCATTATCACTCTGTGTAAGCCACACAAGCCAGAGGACGTGTCGACAGTTGTAGATAAATGAATTGTCCACTTAAGACTAACTTCCAGAATCATTGCCTGGAGGTCCTGAGTCAGTTGCTTGGCTTATTGCTGGTTTCCTCACAATCAGACCTTTTTCTTTCTTTGCCTCCCACTGTTTTAAACTCTCATTTATGTGTTTTTTAGTGTCTTCTTCCTCTTGCTTGACCTCTTTTGTCTGACCTCTTTTTCATTCACTCCCTCTTCTTATCACCACAGACATTATTTTGATATTGCACAAACGTCTGCACTTGTGTTACGAGAAGATGAAAAATTACGATAGATTAAACTTTGTGTAATTAAAATATTTTGCTGAAAACCTTTTGAAAAAGTCGGAGACCGTGAAATTTTTTTGTTAAAATCAATCTGGCACCCACCCTAGCACCAAATATTGGTGTGTATTTCTTAAAATGAGGTGTGTTCAGATGCATAATGTTGGCACATCGTAATGCAGTGCGGGGCGTTTGCACCATTGACTAAAATAAAGGTCAATGGAGCAATTTTTGGTGAGATGCTGTATCTATTCTGGTTTCACAGCCCGCAAACACTCTGCTTGTTACATTGCACTATGAGCTTCCCTTGTGATTTCATTTTTTTGTCTGGTATTGAGGTATTGTGACTTCTTTAACGATTTACGTTTAAGATTAAAGAGGTGGCTTTCGGTAATTGTAAACGTCCCCAGTAACGTCCCTGCACAAAATAGCTAAAAACTGTAGTTGTAAACTTGACAGGACAGAGGAGCACAAAACACACCTATGATTGATTTAGAGACTAATTACAACCTCTTAGTGCCAAACAGCTGCCGTAGTGCCCAGATTATACATTGCTTAACTGCTTGGACATGTTCTTTTATGCATTTATGTCTGTTTTAAACCATGCATTATAAATGGTCTCAATTGGGTCCTCAGTCTTAAACCATTTCTCAGTGAGAACAAAGTTGCTTTTTTAGTGTTTAAACAAAGAGTGGTGGTTGATTTTCTTGACCTTTATTCTTCCCTCTTTTTTTTTCCTTTCAGATTGCAGACACTTATACCATGCCGACAAATGATGGCTCTAGCCGCTTCCCTGTCTTTGTGGCCCCTCAACCCAGCAACCATCAGAGATCTCCAGGTTATGTTCCTGGGCGGGTAGCTCCAGTCCGCTCACCGCCACCTGCCAAAGCCCCACCTCCTCCACCGTTAAAACCTCACGGCCCGCCACTGGAGCGGCAAGCCACTTTCAGCCTGTCTGAAGAGAACCAGCGCAGGGAGCGAGCTCAGAGCCTCCAGCAAAGAAAGAACACACTGATCTGTTTTGGAGTGTCGATGGGAGCTTTCTTACTCACCCTCATACTCATCCTTAGTCTCTCAAGTGGAGACATTTTAGATGGTGAGTGTTTACAAATCTGGTTTATCCATTGAATCATGTTAGAAAAAGAGTCTGCATGTCACAGAGCCTTGGCTGTATGGCCGTGTTGATGGACACACACAGGCTGTTACAGGATCCCTTGACTAGTCAGTCTGTTGCATTTGGGTTCTTTTCTGTCCATGTGTATTTAAATGCGATATATAACTGCCTAATTATGTGTCCATGATGGTCTCTGATTTGTTACTGAATGATCCTACTTCCAGAAAATTGTCCAGACCACAACCCTTCCTTAAGTAACTGGAACCCAGGCCATCAACCGGAGAAGGCCGTCGTTGTCAGTAGGGGAGATGTGTTTAGATTAGATGCTTCTGCCACTTTCCATTCACTAACCATCCGATCAGGAGGTAAGCATATGAAGAAGTAGCAAGTAGAAAATGGATTCACATTTTTTAAACATGTTAATTGACACAGCATAGCTGATAACATTAAATGTATATATGCAGATGTGGATATACAGCATGCAAGAACTCACATTTGTTGCCCACTTGACCTCTGACAGGTCAGGTAGTTTTTGCAGACAATGCGGAAGGTTCCAAAAACATAACCTTGAGAACACGACATATCCTTATAGAAGATGGTGGCGCCCTTCACATTGGTGCACCCAAATGCCGCTACCGTTCTCTTGCCACCATCGCACTCATGGGACGCTCTGACAACATTGAGGTCCCTGAAGTACCCGGTCTGGGCCGTAAGTTCATTGGTGTCATGAGTGGAGGAACTCTTGAGCTTCATGGTACAGAGAGGGTTTCCTGGTCTCTGCTGACCCGAAGCATCCCGGCCTCCGGTCTAGCCACAGGGGGTTATGCTTTCCAGCGGAACTTCAGCCGAGGCATTAACCTGCGAGTGGTGGATCAGGACACAGCTGCTGTCCTACTCTCAGAACGATACGACACCCATGATTCCCGTAATGACAGTCGACGGCTCGCCCAGCTGCTTCACACCCTTCCGGCAGGTCGAATTGTCACACTGGCTATTGGAGACTCAGCCGTTAAAAGTCTTCTGGATGAAACCAAGAAGGCAATTGAAGAGAGGCTTGGCAGCAGCCTCGTCTATGATCTCAAATACAGGTAAATATCCGTGCCTTTTCATGAGTATAAGACATGTATTAAAGATAAATAGCATTATCAGTAATTACAACATCTAAAAATGTAGTTGACTCTTATAAATTATTGCTTCTAAGTTGGAGGCAGCTGTGGCCCGAAGGTTAGAGAAGCTAGTTTGGTACCGAAAGGTCGCCAGTTTGTCCCCAGGACGGACGGGAAAGAATGTGGTTGGGGTTAGTGAAGAAACAGCGCTTTCCCCTCCTTCAACATTTAAGGCAGAGCAAAGCACCTAACCCGTGAGCTTGCTCCCTTAAGTGGCAGCCCTGAGATCCGGTGTGTGTGTGTGTGTTCACTACAGTACAATTTCCCTTGAGGGATTACAAAAAGTATAACAAAAAAAGTTGTTATAAGAGGTATAAAGGGCTTAAGAAGACGAGAAGTCTTCAGATTCAGTACAGAAGAAAATATGCTTTCATATTGGTATGCGCTGTTGTTGTTTGAACTATATGAAAAAAACGTGTGAGTGGGTTTGAGGCACAGCTCTCCCTTGTAGTGTGCGGCAGCTCTTTGAGAGATGGAATTGGTTTCAATGGCGTGCCGTCTGTTGCAAGTCATTGGGAGTGTCTTGTGTATTTGTCATCTCCACGTTCCAGTGGCTGAAATTGAAGGTTAATGTGTTTTTGTTTAACCACTAAAATAAGGCCCGTTACCTTTGACACGTCAATACTCATACTAACAATAAAAGCATTTTGTTCCAAGTCTGTACTACCTGGAAAAATGTCTTTTATGCCTTTTCATTTGAGATCCTCCATTGGATCATTCCTAGGTATTCCTCTTCCTGAGTTTCTGCTCTATCGTGCTCTGCCAGCAAAGGAAGCATGCACCGGATAATGGGGTTAGGGTCTGAGAGTTTCCAGGATTTGTTCAAAATGTGTCTGTTCAGGATGTTTTATGTCCATCATGCTTATTCTTCCAAAAGACACATACTAGAATGTTGCCAGAGGATGTTGTCCTGTCCATGTGGGATTATTCTTTCTGTATGTCCATTTATTGAATAAAGGATATTTTAGCTGGACATGACATCAGATCTTCTGTTACCGCCACTCAAATATATGTATGAACATGTGTTTCTTGCAATACAAAGTGTAGTATTTCACTCTGTTATTCGTAGCTTGGCCTGGTTTGGTCTTTGGTTGGCTGAATAGCCAAGTGCTACGCCAGATTCTCCAGTGTCACATTTCGCCTCTGGGGGTGGTTGGAAAGGCAGCACAGAGGTCCTCACACAAATCCACAGCACAGTGGTTTCAATGGATCAGACGATAGAGCTCTGTGTATGTTCAGAATTGGATGTGTGTGCACCAATAAGTTAACGGTTTGCACACCCATCTCATTCTGGAATTTTTATCTTAGCTTTCTGTGGATTTGCCTGTGGTAGGAGGAAACACATAGCCCAAATGTATTTGACAGCGTGCAGTTTAAAGTCTCATTAAAGTCCCACTAGGTTAGGCTTAGTAATATTTTTAGTGTGAAATATTTAGGGGGTAAAAGCGTATACACTACAGGACCTACAGGACTTAGTACCTCGTGCGATTGTAGTATAATTATGAAGTCAATTTAAGACATGTAATTGTGTGTTGTGGAGAAATGGCAGGAAATGTAGCTACGAAGGAGAGCAATCGGGATGCTTGTTAACTGCAAATGCACTCAAAATCAGAATCGTGTTTATTGCCAAGTAAAGATTTCACAATACGAGGAATTTGTAACAATAACAATCAGCATAAATACAGGAAGAGCATGAATAAAGAGCAGCATGTGGTATAAAATACAATTAATGATAAAAAGTCAAGCTGTACAGAAATTTAAAGTGAATGATAAGGAATAAGAAAATAAAATGTATAATAGAATGTATGTATGTATATATATATATATATATATATATATATATACTGCATATTATTTTACAATGCTGAGTGATTAGGTATGTGCAAACAGAGTTATGGTGCAAAGATAACGCATAACATGAATGTATGGGGAGGACTCAGTGGGGGTCCTGTGTCTTGTTGATGAGAAGGGTAGCAGAGGGAGAGAAACTGTTCTTCTGGCGTGAGGTTTCAGTCGTGATGGACAGCAGCCTCCTGCCAGAGGGGAGTGATTCAAAAAGTTTGTGTCCAGGTTGTGAGGGGTCGGCCACAATCTTAACTGCACGCTTCAGAGTTCTGGAAGTGTACAAGCACAAGATTGCGGACAGTTGAGACCCCTGCCAAGGCAAATAGCTCAGCCCTCCATTATAGGCAGCTCCACATCTGAAACCATCACATCTGTCTGGAAGCCTTTGCAAAATTAGTAGAATTGTGAAATATTTTTCAGGGGGGTGGGGGGACTTTGAAAAGCTGCTTGGGTTTGTTTAGGTGTATTTTTGAATAATTTATTTGCTGCATGTGTCGTGACAGCTTTTCCAGTAATATCTGTTCGGGCTGGCTAATGTTTGTGTTATCCTGTTGACAGACAGGCACTCGCGGGAAGTGCCGATCTCCACCAACGCTAATTTAAATGAATGCAGTTTTCTGCTATGTTAAATGTATCTGCCTCTAAAATTTTAAGTGTTCTTCCTTGGCCCATGCTATACCCCTCCAACAAGTTTGTTGAATATCTTGCATTATCCTGCTGACAAACAGACCAACACCTGCCAGGCATATTTAATGAGCCTCTTTTACCCTCTTTGACCTGGACAGCTCACTCCAAAGTTAAAATAATCAAACTAGTACAGGACAATCTTATCTTCAAATACGTGTAAGTTCATCTCAGTGCCATCAAACATCTTTCCTGTCACAGAGAGCATTGACTTCTACCCCTTGTGTGTTGACCCCCCTCTCTTTAATGTTTTGTCTCTCAGGGGCATGCACACACACACACACACACACACACACACACACACTCATTCTGGTCTGCTGTGAATTCACCTTTGGCCTCCACACATTCTGGTTAAAAGTAGCCAAAACGCTGATGTACATCAACTAGAGGATATGACTAAAGAAAAAAATAAACACATTTTTACTCCCTCTTATGACTCCAACTTCTGCTTTTCTGTCTGATTCATAGTGAACAATCCATACAGTTTATGCATCAGAAGCCTCAGGGCAGAAAGACTGGGAGGGTTCCTTATTTTTTTTCTTCCCCCCAGCCTGTAAATTCACGGAAAGCCATATGCCGGGGCTGAAAGTGACAGAACGCAGTGGATTCCCAGGTGGATCCTGTTGGCCTACCCGTGGTGTTCACAGTGACATGACACAGGGGCTCTTTCAGCTCCAAGAAGACGTGTTTAGGCTGTGATTATGCCAGTGGGAGCCATTAAAATGGACAGACTTTAATAGAGACAAACTTGAGTTGATAAAATCCCCAAATACTACTGATGGTTCAGGAAGGTTTTGTAGGTGACGAATGAAACTCTGAAATCACTCTGGTAGTTGTGGTTTATTTTCCCTTCATTAGTTAATTCCCCAAATACTGCAGCAAAGCATTTTACCTCTCTTGTATGGAGTCCACATGTTACTTGTGCTGCAGATCTAGCAGAGTTTTTGGGGGTGAATTTGGGAAAGAGACCAAGATTTGTGAAGGGATTACATATGTCATATTCAGCAAAATGTGCTCACTTTTTTGCCTGTATATCTGACTTGAGTGTTTTTGTCGGAAGAAAATGAATGTGATGATGATAGGATATAGGTTATTGTTGGATACTCACCTGAGTCCTCAGCTGATGTCTGCATGGTTGTTAAATCAGTCAAGGCTTAGATGGTTCGATTCAAGTGCAAGAAGGTCATATTGGTTGGGGTGGTTTCTCTTACAAATATGATTATCCCCATGAGCTGCAAAAACGCCTGATGCTGGTTTTGAGTCATTCGACTAATGCTGGTGGACAATAATTATAGTAGTAACGTAGTAACATTTGAAATGTCTAAGTCTGTCAGTTGCTGGGAATTATCTTGTTTTAGGTCCTACGCCCTCAAACCCACGCCCAGTCCCTTTCGCCATCCACACCCTTAAGCTCCTCCATCCTGATGATTTCAGGCTCTCTTTTTTATTATTGTTAATGTTATGAAACATTCAAATTGATAAAAAGACATTAAAAGCTTTATTTTCCAACTCTTTCGTACGTTTTTTTGGACGCTTTCAACTCCCATATCATTTTTCTATAGAAACCATTCACCATGGCTCACATCATGTTATGCTATTACAGTCTTCACTGGTTGGAGTGTGAGAGATGTAATGGATATCAGCTTTCTGATATCTTTTTTGGCAATGCAGTTTTATGCATTTTTTCCCAGTTTATAATGGGCGTGGGGAAACATCAAGCTTTAGAGTGCGTGACTTCACTCCCAGTCTTAACTCCCAGCTTGGAAGATTTAACCCAAAATCTCCATCAACCTTTTTATAATTGCCAAAGTTTCCAACTCTAAGGACAAATTCCACATCAAAACATCAATACATGTATCTTCTCCCTTTAACGAGACCTATTTTTTTCAAATGCATTGCCTAAACATTAGAAAGCCAAATTCATTCTATTGTATTTTGAAATAGAGGTTGAGGAATGAAAGTGTTCGTACAACTCAGATTGACCTTCAACAGAGCACAATGGAGCTGCCTTGTTCTTTAACATCCTGTGGGGTTTCCTCTCAGTTGGAAAAGCAAGATCAACTTCAGACCGTAGAAATATCAAGTAAAATGTGTTGTGTTTTAGTCTCAAAATGTCAGACAACAAATCACTAAAAGATGTTTCAGTGAGATGGACACATTTTGCTGCACAACTTTGCACAACAGGTGCCCTAGATCTACGGAGGAAACCAAAACCCACTAACAGCTGCAGGTCCGATATAGAAATGGATTCCAGACAGAAAAATTTCATACGCACAATAAAAGATGCAACGAGTTGTTTTGCGCAGTGAGACTGACCATTAACTTTTATTATTAGGATTTAAACAATGGATTTCTCAACCCTGGGGACACATTAAAACAGAATTATTATATCCCTTTGCATATTTCAATAAAAATATGATTTGGCCACAAGTATTTATTCATTAAATGTTTTTAGCTCATTTTGGAAGGTACATCTCCAACTCTTTACCTGTTGTACATTTAACCATGATGAGTAGAACTGGCACTAAAACATAAAAACATTATTTTACAAGTAAGGTCATTGCCTGTTCCTTAACTTTCATATCTGTAAGATGACATATACAAATGACATGTCCCATAACATCACCAAGCCGACGTCACAATCTTGGCTTGGTTTGCTTATCATAAATCATGGGTCATGTTCACGTTGATTAAGTTATAAGCCCAGACTATTGGGTTGATGTGTGAAACAAGCCTATATTATGTCCTGAAATGACTCCTTTTTTCTCTTCTTTCCTCTGGTCTTTCTAGACAGGCATGGGCTTTGGTCTCTGTGATAGGTGGTGGTAACGCGTCATGCTCGGAGGATGTTAAGGAACACGAAAACCACGACACAGGAGGCAAAGCTCTTGCAAGACGGAACTTCACCACCGTGAATGGAGTCGGCTTCTTGGTCACTGCCTACAGCGAGTGGAAGAATGGTGAGAATCGCTTTACGGCGAAATCAATTCAAAAGGTTCAATGTTTACAAGCATGACAAATGATATAGAAATCAGCAATTTCAATGCTTGTTTCACAGCTGGTATCAATTAGTTACACTTAATGGAAGCAGTTGAGATGGAAAGGACTGGTTTTTGGGGGGGTGACTCGGTGAAAAATGAGGTTTACCACATGCCAACTGCTTGACAGATTAATCGTCTGAACATGAAAGACATTCTAATGCCGCTGTTTATATGGTCAACTCACTATGACAAATACCAGGTCTTGAGGCAGGTGTAAGTGTGTGTGTTTGTGTGGTTCGGGTGAAGCACTAGCACGCACTTTGAGCTGTTTACTTATCGCAACCATATATGCCACACCTTGTAAAACACATTTCAGCAGTGACTCAGCGTCATTGTGGAATGTGAAAAATATCATGTTTTTGTATATTTTCTCTACGTTAGATTTTTGGTTCGTACAACTGAATAGTAGGCATGATTTCTGTATACAAACATTCCTGGGAACTGTTGTACAAGTCTGAAATACATACATTTACAGCAAATTGTCTTGTCCCTTTTATTCCCTTTAAGCAAAGTGTTGTTCAATGTTATGCCCTCGTAGGTTTCCCCATCTCTGGCTTCCAAATCGATGCAGTGGACCAGGTGGTGCTTAACCTGCAGGATGAAGTCCAACAGACCTGGCAACCCGGAAATCAGATCGTTGTTGCCAGTACAGATTACTCCATGCACCAAGCAGAAGAGTTTACCCTGCTGCCCTGCCCCCAATGCACCAGCAGGCAGGTCAAAATACAAGGTAAGAGTGCTAGTCATGGTCTGGCCCCTCAGAGAGTATGATGGGTTTCCTAGGCTGCGGCCTTCACACCATATAAGATTATAGGAAGAGGCCGAGGACACATTCTCAGCTTATGTTTTGATGATAACTTGTGCCCACATAATAACTGTAGAGCTTAAAGTTTTAGTGTATATAGTCACTATGTGTTCCTCTCCTAATGTCTGCCCTTAACAAGCTGTTAGTCTTTGTCAATCTCTCCATAAAACCCTTTTTCCTGATCTTATTATTCTGTTGTCATTATAGGCCAACTCCCTTCCTAGAGAAGGTTGTTTCAGTGCGTGCTGCTTCCATTAGTTTAGGGTTGAGCAGCTGCAGCTTTCAGCTGTTGCTAAGCGAGGATACTTTCCTCCTCAACGAAGAGCTGATTATTCTGTTTTTGTATTATTAAACTTGATGACTCACCTTAAAGTGTCTTTTAGTTTTTAATTTTAGTTTCTTAGGCTGTTTGGTTCAACATTTTATTTTAATACTTGTTTCTTTTAAATCTGAGAATTGCTCTTCTTTTGATGAGATGGAATGCAATCTTGTATTTATTCAACAAAATGTTTTGCCATTTTCTCATGTTCTGTCCAGTAGCATACCATATTTACAGTTTGTTACCAAATCAGTTTGCCATACTTCTTAGTTTTCACCTAGAAGTAATCTGCCTATCTGTGCCGCCCAGGGAGGCCTCAGTACAACCATGTTGGAGAGATCATAGATGGGGTCGACATGCGTGCTGAAGTCGCACTGCTCTCTAGAAATATTCTAATCTATGGAGAGATGGAAAACTCCTGCTATGGAAACAACGTATGCCAGTTCTATAACCACGACACCTATGGAGGCCACATAAAGGTATGTTTTGTGTGCGTGTGTGTGCTAACACATGTAATATTATAGCACAAGCTCTTGTTCAGACTGCGTGCTTCATGTCTGTTTTTGCTGATGTATGTGTCTGCATGTTCCAGGGCTGCAGTTCATTCTCTTTAAAGTAATCACAGTAATCTGCAAGACATTTTCCATATGCAGAGAAAGTCTGCATACATAGTATATTTACATGCAGTGCTACATGAGAGGGGTTATTCATGTTCCCAGGGTGGTTTTTTTTTGTGTATAGGACTTACGTCCTTCACCCTCTACTTTTATCACTGTAGTCCTTTCTCTGCTTCTCTCCTCTTTGCCATTACAGTTTGAATTCTTTCAAACACCACAAATCTGTACAAACACTGGAGGCAGATTAGGGTTGAAAACAGCAATGTCCTGTCTGACCTACCTTGATCTCTAGATAGGCAGACAACATCGCTTTGGCTCTATGTAACGCCCTGTTCAGAACTGGCATTATGATCCTAGCTGTCAGTTCAGGTGTGAACATACGATGGATGTATTAGACGTCACATAAGATCCGATCACTGTGTCCACATTCAGAGGTGGTAGGTGCCACATTCCTGCAGAAGTGCGAGCACACGACCACTTACTCAACTGATGTCCTCTGTGTGAGCAGAAATACGTACTCATTCACACACAGCCGACGGCATATTATTGTTATTATTACTACATAACGTCTGAAACTTTGTAAAAGATATATGACAAAACATCTTGGGAAATTTGGTTTGTGTGGAACATGTCAAGAAATAGACTGTTGTTTGGGTATTTTCTCCTCTTATCAGTTTCTGACGGAGCTTCGCCGCTGTAAATACATACAGGTCACTCAAATACATACGCCAGTAAGGCACAGTATTATGGGTCTCTGGTGAAACAAACAAAATGATACCACAGTGCACCACTCTCTCTCTAGCTCACCCAGCCTTCGATCGCCCTCTCGCTCTTTCTCTCTCTCTCTCTCTCTTTCTGGCTCTCGGTCTTTTACCATATTAACTGAAAAAAGAAACTAAATTCCTGACCATGCTAACCTCTCCAACCTTACCTACATAGTAACATCCAACTTTGCATGTAAGCCTCAGTGCATTTGTCACACTACTGTCATCGTGACACAAGGCAGTTGTCAATCTTGCTAGAAAATGTATCATATGTGTATGTATGCATGTGTATATATATGTGCAAGCAGTCATTCATAGGTGTGTATTTCTATAGATAGAGATACTTTATGAATGAACGTCATGAGGGATCTGAATGTGTAGAAATGACTATGTTATTGAGCATCTTTCTTTCTCTTAAATTAAATTCTGTGTTTGTTCATGTTAGAGAGAAAAGACAGAGAAGGAGCTGTGCGGTATATGTGCAGTATGTTTATGGGGGAGTTACAGTTAACTGATGGGATTTGCCAATTCCTCAACAGAAACCAGAAATTTTGTATTATGACATACTGACAAAAAGACACCCTAGAGAGTGTTTTGCAGTAGATTTTTAGATATTTGTGATGTTTATGTGAGACTTTTCTTGCTTCATTTATGGGTTGCATGTCAGAATCTCTATAACTCACATCTCTCATTAATCAGGAGCAACACCAGTGGTGTTGGCACACTTTGAGCTATATTTCATCTACCAGTGGGACCAAAGACAAATATAGACGATCATACCGTAGAGTTCAAACTTGAATGTTGCACAACTTGCTTGATCAGTTTAAAAAAACTCTTTGTTCTCTTTCTCCTACAAAATTAGATATTTGGTAACTTCTCATCAGTGCATCTGTCCTATGCTGAACTGAAGAACATGGGCCAGCAGGGAGAGAAAGGTCGCTACCCCCTCCACTTTCACAGATGCGGGGATGTCGACCAGACTGGAAGCTACTGGGAGCCTACCTATGTAGACGGACTCTCCATACACCACTCCTTCTCTCGTTGTCTCACCATCCACGCCACCAACGGTTTGCTGGTTAGTAAAGCTTGTGTACTGAGTAAGTTCATAGAATATGTGAGAGAGAGAAGAAAGCCAGCTTTGGACATGAAAACATTTGTCAGTTTAAACAGTGTGTGACAGCTCGTACTAATGAATACCATATGACAGTGTCTGTGGATTACTACTGAATTACAGTCTTTGCCATTGGATTACCATAAAGGCTTGTTTACTCCTTTGATTTTCTTTCACTCCATTCCCCTTTAGTTCCCTAAATCTCTCTTTAAACCCCTCTGTCCCATCTCTTTCTCCTTTATAGAATGACCATTCTTGCTTTATCTTTGGAAGGAGGTTCAGTAGTCTCCAACAATCAGTACCTGGCATTTATGTAGATGTTTTTAAATACTTGTTGAAAAGGACATGCTATAATACATGATTGTGTGGCCTTCTGCTGTTTCTTGACGTCAAACGGTGATGGGTTAACATTTGCCCTTGAGGGTATAGGTTTGAAAGCATTCTTCCAACAGGATCAAGGAAATGGAATTTACAGGGCTTTTTAGATAACATTGTTGTCTCTGTTGTTTTCCCCTCTGGCAGAAAGACAATATGAATACATTTTTTAGTTTTCCCACATGTCCTGGAAAAACATTTTTTTTTTTAAATCGAGTGACGGTCGGATAAGCTTCTCTATTTCACACGTATTTCACACGTCATTTAGTAGACTAATACTTGAGCGGATTAACTTTTGTCAAATAAAACAAATTGTACTTAATTTGTTGGTTATGGGCTGTGGCCAAATTAATGTTATTGTTAAAGGAAAACAAAAGTAAACTGTAATCAACTCACTGGAGAGTGGAAACATTTTCCTTGGTGAGATCCGCCAAGTGTGCCAATTTCCGTTCCGCTCCGCTCCGATAGCTTTGTGGACACTCAAGGACGTCTCTGCAAGTTTCCTTCATTTGAGCTGGTGAGAGACACTAGTGAATCCGTAATATCTGAAGGTGCTGACAAGTTTTGTCTTTGTTATCTGTTTTATCATCCCATAACTTTTAGTAATGTTGATATCATTAGCTCTCCCCTTTGTGCAGGTGAGCTTTTTTGGAACTACTTTCGGAGCCTACGAGGCCTTTTGCAGTTTCACAGTGCAGATCGAATCTGGCAAATGGAGGAGGCAAGATGATGTTATTGTAGATTTAGCAGTTTTGGGTGTAGCCGTCACCTAATTAACCTGATGCAATGAACTCTGCGTCATCAAAAACACATAAATAAAACTGGGGTTGTTGTAGTCAACACGATGCCTGCTGGTAAATGATATGACTGTTTAACAAGTACTTGAAGAGAATGGCCTGGAAATAATTTGTTAAAAAAAGTGGAAACCCTGAGTTGTGTATTCTTTCTTTGACAGCATTCTTAATGTCATTCATCGTGCATAGCTTCAGATGGATTTAATAAGGAAAGCAATCGTACTCTTGGGAGATTCTTTCAGGAATTGAGTCAGATAGATTTTGCAGTTGGAACATATTGGATATTTTTTTCCTCCTGTGAGTTGTTGATGATTCCAAGATGGATGAACAAATGTTGTGTTAGCCTTCTTGTTTGACACGGTTTTCTTCATTCTGCCATGAATCTCCCTCTAGGAAAAGTTGACCAATTATTTTTATATTCTTCTGATCCTGTCTCTCTGACCAGGTTAAAAACAGTGTCGGCTACGACACCTTGGGTCACTGTTTCTTCCTTGAGGACGGCATCGAGCAGCGTAACACTTTCTACCATAACCTCGGCCTGCTGACTCGACCTGGGACTCTGCTGCCCACAGATCGCAATGAGACCCTCTGCCTCAGCATCAAGGACAAAGTCTACAAGGGCTACACTCCTTCACCCAGCACAGAGTGCAAGTAAGAGATTGGGATACTATCCTGCTCTGTCTCTGGTTAGAGATATGACGACACAGCAAACTGATAAAGAACAAGATAAGCTTCTAGACCGTCATAAGGAACATGACTATAAGTAGCTGCAGTCCATTGCTCAACAACCACTGCAAATCAAGAATTTAGGACATTGTCTCCATAAAACAATGCAGTTATGTAAGATGAGATTTATTTAATGGTCCCTGAGGGAATCTTGATTTACATCTGTAATAAACACAATTGTCTCAATCAACTTTCATAGTTGGTACTCCACAAACACAATACTGTACATACAACACGATAAAAAGTATGTGTGCATATTGTCATGTGAGATAAAAGATATGTACATAATTCTCATAAAATGAGGAATGCAACCTATAAACCGTAACTGCATAATTCACAGTACATAGGCGTAATTGTAACACCACACCAATGCACAAGTATAAAAGCACACAACGGCGTAGGGCACTTGTATCTGCTACAGCGTAGGGTCCATGTTGAGCTGGTGCACCACTATAAATCAGTCTTAAGTCCTTGACTCTGGAGTCAGTGTGGGAGAGATAGTGTAAGCATACTTTTAGAGAACACAGAGGGTTCATGTGAAAAGAAATACTGCAGTTCGTAATAGTGTGTGTGAGAGAGAATTTAACCTCTTTTTTTATCCTCCCAATAAAGAACTCTCCTTTTTAATATATTTTTCTGCGTGTGCTTTGTTTATCGTGGTTGTTTTCCAGGGCAGTCTCAACATTCTGGATCACCAATCCCAACAACAACCTTATCAGCAATGCAGCTGCTGGTTCGCAGGTAATAAAAGCAGAGTTATGTAAGAAAACAACTTCAAAAAAACACTTTGTACAAACGTTTAATAAAAGATGGATCACTCAAAGAAGAGCTCCTGACTTATATATGAGATGAGTGAAGCTTAACCGGCTCAGGTGTTCCTGAACTTTACAGAATGGAAATTAATAATTTTCATGCTCGTGATAACCAACAACTATTATTGAGCCATTAAGCTCACATAAACTCCTTCATCTGGTTTATGTTCTTTGCACGACATCCTTTCCTGTTGTGCTTGTTTTTGTAATTTACCCAAGCCCTCTATTATAGATGATGTGTGAATTAGCCCAGATATAAAAAAGCTTTCTGTAAACAAGCGGTATAAGCCACAAACTTATCTTGTCACCTTATTCCTATACACTTCCCTTTTCTTCCAGGACGCTGGTATTTGGTTTGTGTTCCACAGCTCTTCCACAGGAGACTCCCATGGGTTGGTACCAGAGACCAAGGCAGAGCTCACCCCCCTGGGGATTTTCTACAACAACCGTGTTCACTCTAACTTCAAGGTATTGCCAATGCTGCTTATATATAATGTTCTGTGTTTTATAAAGACAAGAGAAATTAGATATTCATAACTGAAGCACTGCACATAACCATGCTTGCCCACTGGGTTCTTGCCTTCTAGAGGCACAGACACACACACACACACACACACACACACACACCCGCACGCACATGTGCGAATGGGCTCTACAATAGCCCTCTCTGTTGTATAATGACAGAAGTCAGGCAGGTGAACTGTAAGCTCTTTGTCCAGTTTGACCACAGCAGCCTCTCTTATTGAGGAAGGAGGCCTGAGGTTTAAGACTATACCTCACTTCTACCGCAAAATCAACTCGCATTACAGGTTTCCATGTCAAGACACACACATAACTACAGTTCAAGTTGAAACCATACAAAAAGAATCCATACGTTATGAAGCATGTAAATATACACGGCATGTTCATACATATTATACATGATTCATAGGAGTTCAGTTGACCTCTTTTCCAACTTGTTTTAGCATCGTATACAACACTGGTTCTCAAATTCTGTTAGCCAAAGATTTCATTCTCCCTCTGGTTCTTCACTGGTTTTGGTTACTTCAACACATACAGACCTGTGTCTCATCTTTAATTACTACACATGGATTTAAAAAAAACATCCGCTTTTACTGTAATCATACTTTCACCTTCCAAGGCAGGGCTGTTCATTGATAAAGGAGTGAAGACCACCAATGCCAGTGCTGCTGACCCCCGGGAATACCTATGTTTGGATAATAATGCCAGGTGTGTATGTTTATTAGCATTTTACTTTCAGCTCGCAGCACATGTTGATAAATCTACAATCTCTCATTGATACTTTGCAAGGAAAAATTAATTGGTCTCAAGAGGTTTTTTTTTCCTTTTTTTTGGAGAGTGTACCACTGGGTACAGTTACAGAACGTAAATGTTAAGGCATTTGTGGCTTACTAATATATTTGTTTAATCCCACTGTCAATACCTGTATGAATTAATTTATTTATAGCTCCCTACTGAACAGTATGTCCTCTAGCTTGTGGCCATTGACTAAGATACATGGATGGCCTTATGACTACATTTGCATTTTAGTGGCGGGTCTGGTCTGGCAGGACTGTGTTGACAGAGAAAACAAGGTTTCACAGATAGTGTTTTGTTAGAAAAAAATCCTATGCGTCCACTGAGACACTATTAAAATGTGTACTCAGTATTAATGTTACATGAGAGAGGGAGAAAGAAATAGCTGTGTTTGTGTTTGCGGGCAACACAAGGAAGAGGATATTAGATGTTATTATTTCCTAATGATTAATGTGATAACCCGACCCTTTACCCAGCAGCAACAATAGGTGAAGACATGACCACTAGGTCATGGATCAATATAGGTATAGTAAAGATATTTTGAAAACCATCAGCGAGTGACACTACTTTACACATTACCCATTACTTTATAAGCCTTGCTTTTTGTTATTTATAGAACAAAATATATATTTTGTACACCCATGTCCTCTTCTCTGAGGCCACCTTCAGGGCATCATGTACAAGGCAATGAGCCTTGCAGCTTACATCCTCCAGGGTTCAACAAAGGGACGTTTCAGTTGCAATAAATTGTGTCTGCAAAGATTTAGAGCACAATGACGTTATGATTTTCATCTGCATTAGTCATTCATAGGCCACCAAAAGTTGGTCGGACATTAGTGTGTATTTTCTTTAAGGGAATGCGTGTGTTCATTGGAAATTGTAGTAATAGATGTTTACCTTTCAGATTCCGACCTCACCAGAATGCTGACCCTAGCCAACCTCGGGTGGCTGCAGTCATTGACACACTGATCTCTTTCAAGAACAACGACTTGGGAGCGTGGATACGTGGTGGTGACATCATCATCGAGAACTCTGGGTGAGATGACTCATAGACTAGAATGTCTATAAGCCTCAAGTCTAAACAGGCATGTTTCTTTTGATACAGAGGAAAGCATTAACTGGAATGGTGAATAGTATAACCAGCAATATGATGTAGTTCCACCCAAGGCGATCTCTGCTTGTTTTTTCTTTTTTGGGGGAATACTACTTGCTAGTAACTCCAAGCGTGCGTGAACAGGACTGACATGATTTTTTTTTTATCTCTTAACAGCTTTGCTGACAATGGAGTGGGACTATCCTTTGCCAGGTTTGTATTACATTTCATATATTGATAGTTGATGAGCAAAGCATTTAACATTTACTGTGTTTCTCTAATTGCTAAACAAAACTAAGTATTTTAAAATTGTTTACATGTTTGTATGATTTTTATTTCTAATGTCTTGATCTTTCTAATGATCATCTTTTTGTCCAGTGATGGCAGTTACCCTAAAGATGAAGGCTCCAGTCAGGAGGTCACACAATCTCTGTTTGTGGGTGAAAGCCGAAACAGAGGGACCAATGGAGGACAGAATAAATACTGGGGCTTAGGAGGGCCTGATGGAAAGATGAGAACCCTCCCTAGAAACAGGTGAGAGGGCACGAACAGAGGGACGAGTAAGTTGTTGAAGGGAAGAAAGATACACAGGTATGTGAGGAATTGAAGGAAAAGTCCAAATGAACCTCAGTTTTCTTAGGAATTGCAGGGGAGGGTGTGAGAGGTGTTGGCAGAGAAAAATCTGCTGGGAAAAACAAACAAGGAAGAGAGCGGCAGCGAGCGGCTGGACAGACGAACACAAGAGGCTGCCACTTTGCTTTATGCAGTAGGAGGAGTTGTGAAAGGAAGTTGTGTGTTTACTGACTTCCCCCAGTGATATTTTTGGCATTTTATGAAAAACTGAAAAATATTTACATGGTTTCTTAGAGAAGGATTACCCTTTGTAGCATTTTGATTAATAAGGCACAAATGCATTCTGTCTATTGCGTATTTTAACCAGAAGCTTTAATTTCCATCGTTGGCTTCTTTTGTTAAATTCATGTTTTTGATCTTGTAAGGAAACATGAAGACCTGATTTATAATGTTCCCACTGGCAAACTAAACAGTAAAGTAGACATGCCCTAAAGTTCTTGAACTACTTGCATGTCACAGTCAATGCCTTTAGTGTGAATCCAGGAGGCTTATAGAAATGTGACACTCATACTAAGTAGACAATCCAAACCTAAG
>CAAKHC010019047.1:227986-237986 GCA_901007825.1 Macroramphosus scolopax
GGAGCAAAACAGGTTTGTTCTGCTACATAAAGATAGCTGTACAATTAACTGTAATTTCTGTTCAGCATCTTGAAATTCAGCAACAATTCTAAGCCTTTTTTGACTTGTTTCTTAACAAGTGTTTTCTTCTCAGCTTGTGTTTTCCAGTGAGCCGTGGATGACCTACCTCCAGACACAAGTCAAGTCTCTCAGCAGCAAAGAGCAACAGAGAGGAGACAACATGTCCTTCATCACCGTGAGCAGATTCTCCTCGTAGACGCTGCACTTACATGTGAGGGGAAGTTGCTTTAAACGGTCTGACCCCTGTTTTTCCCTGTTACCTGTCAGGTGAATGAGGTTACGATGCTCTTCTCTCAGCCTGGGTATTTCCTGGTCTCTGTGGATGCCTGCTCGGGGAAAGTCACCAAGAAAACCTCATTTGCCAAGATGGATGACAAGATGAAAGAGTACCTAAAAACTGGAATACCAAATAGGTGGGCGAGAGACAATAATGGATATCCGACAAGTATATAGAAACAGTATTCATTTTTGTTTTGTTCCTTTTAGGGGCCAACAGAACAGTTCAGCAGAATGTTAGACATGATTGTTAATACAGATTTGTTTTCATGAACAGGTCTATAGTGCTGATGGCGACCCGAGGTCTACCAGATGGCTTACTTGTTGTAGCTCCATATCTCATCTCCTTTGGTTTGGCAAAAGCTGCAGATCTGCACAGTAAAGGTTAGTGGCAAATCGATTGTCTCTCTTGTTACTTGTTTATGAGGGCAGAGTCTCCTTAACAATTTATCTTTAATTGCTCTCTCTCACTGCAGAGAGTCTGGCCCTCTGGGGTTTCCAGGGCAGCGCCTCGCCGCCTCCGTGGGTCTCGCTCAAAGCTGGGCATGGGGATGAGTTCCTGGGGCTGCAGGAGCGCTACTTGCCCCTTGGTCTTCAAACATACGGTTGCTCACCACCTGCAGGTCAAACACGCAAGGACCTGGAGCTGCTAAAGAAAGCCACGGGACTACATTGACCAATGTGAACTGTACAACTTGCCTACCCAAAACTCTCTTGCACACAGATACACAAACAAAACAACCAGCTGATGAATGTGAACTGCTGAACCTTTAATTTATTAACAAGATATTGTGCTGGTTTTGTTTGTGTGTGTGTGTATGTTGACATATGCCTCGGGCAATGCACTTTCCTTTTAAAGACACAACTTGCCTTAAAAGCCAAAGAGATCCAGTTGAGTTTGCAATAAATCTTTATGTCCACTTTCGACAATAGGAAAAACACCAAATCTAAAGCAACCATCAGCATCTACCTTAATGTTATTTATTGTGTAATAAATTAAAACACAAATTGAATCTGAAAACGACGCAATCAGCTAGTTAAAATTGGTTACAAAACAAGCCTGAAGGAAATTATGAAAAAGCTTGTCAGTGAAATAAGATCATGTTCTATAGGAGCTGAAAATTAAATGAGATGACTTAGATGTGCTCAGGTCAAAAGGAAATAACGACAACAAATGCCATTGCATCTGCGAAACAGCAGAATTAAGCCAGAAGTAATATGTCAGTGTAATAGAACAGAGCTAGTAGTTTGATATGATAATTGTTAAGTTTATTTATTAAGACACACCTACAGAACAAGCCATAATCATATGACTTGCAGTGGATTTAATGCGCTTTGTCTATCTGTCTAACATGCCAAAGGACCCTGAAATAGATCATACTCCATCACATCCGGACACATTACTCTTTTCACTATAAGACAACACACAGATTTGTAGCTGCTGTCTGTAAAGGAATTTAAACTGGAAAGCCTCCTCTGATCGTAGTGCAGCTGTACAAAAAATGAAGCACCTTTTTAGCGGATTCCAATATGGACCTACTGGATCTATTATCCCTTTTTGTTTTTATTTATCTCTTCACAGTGATGGTGTCTCAAGTGCTGGCCACATGCGAAGCACACATATACATATATATGTCTTTGCTTTGTTATACTCTCAAGCAGAATTGAATGTTTTACCTTTTATCTGCCTCATGCATGATCTTTCCTGTGCATTATTGCCAAAACAGTGTGCTGAGATGTAATTTCAGGGTGCCCTGGCAGTACAGTAGTTCGCAGCACAATGCATATGATCACATACCAGCTGTATGACAAAAGGCTTTATGTTGATTCTTACCGGATGTGATCTTTGAAAGGCTGTTTGGATGTGAGCAGGGCTCCCCCACTGAGCAGTGATACGTGACTGTGTGATTGTGTGAGTGTATGCCTGTCTACGTGCGACAGAGAGGAGACATTTACCTTGCTGCCTTTTAACCACTCTACTGTTCAAAAGAGAAAAGGAGGGAGAAACGTTTCTGTACGGTTGAGACCTTTTTAAGATATCTGAGTTATAATTGTTTTTAACTACAAGTGGGCTTTGTAAATATTGTGTTTCATGTTATAACTCATACTGTACATATAATCGACAAACAAGATGTTTTTGTTTTTGTGTCAACTGAAAATTAGTATCGGAAAGTCAATTATTCCAACATGGAAACTCTGCATTTGTTGGTGGAATAAACATTTATGCTTTATAATGAAGTTGTATTTCATCACTAACTTGCCTCGGTAGAGAAGATCAAGAGACATGTCTGATAAATGCGTATGATACTTAATAATCACTTTACTTGTTAATTGAGGTAAATTCACCACTTGGGGGCAGCATAGTATTTACAGGGACTCTCATCTCTGAGAAGGTACCTGAATTCTGTTAGAAAATTCAATCAAAATGGTCAAATTATTTCAAAGTAGGTAGTGTATTTGTAGGACATATTGAATATAACAGATGTTTGTTTCACCACATGTGGCAAGAGGGATATTAGAAAGTTTGAGCCTGTGGACGTCACACTTAACATGTAGCGAGTATCACATTTAAGATGAAAAGGAGCTTTTACTGCTCATGTTCTGGACTAAAATTCTGAATCCGTAAGGGGCACCTTTTCTCAAAGGCATTACTGAAAGCTACAACAAGAAGCAATGATCCATAAAAGCATATTTAGACAAAGCACAGTCAAAAAGATCACGGTGAGATCAATCTTTTCTGTTTCCCTTTGTGTGATATCCTTGACAAGAGAAGGATATAATAGTTGTCACTGCGGGAAGAGATACGTCTTAACTGACTGTATGTAGCCCTCCTTATGGTTCAGTGTCTTTACTTCTCCATAAAAGGGACATGAAGACTGAGTGATGCCACACAACTCCCACTACTCTAGATAAGATGTGACAGATTCTCCTGTAAACTGAATCACAGCAGCTCCCTCTGACACGCAGGCATCCAAGATGAGGAGAAACAAATAAAACAATGGGGACATGAAATTGCATTCTTTTCATTGTCTGTCACAGATGATGTCTGTGTGTCCTTGCGTTTTAAGTTGAAATCAATTCAAATTTCCACCGGGACTTCAGCAGTGCAGCCCATGATCCACTGCCATTGATGAAACATAACAGCCTTCAGCGGGATGTGTCCTTTAAAAAAACCCCATCTTGAATGATTGAGTCTCTTTGTTGCAGGGATGGACTGAGTGTTCTTTACAGCTGAGTTTTAATTATGTAATACACAGGCGTTTGAACTGTGTAAACACAATTAGAGAAATGCCAAGGCTAAAAATATGACACTGTAGAGACTCGTGAGTGTGTACGTGAGTGTGTGTGCTGGCGTGTGGGCGGCAGCCTTTAGCAATATACTGTATAGTGCTTTCACGAGAAGGGTATAGTGATAGCATAACGTAATGGCACATCTTTTGTTGTGATATTTTTTCCTTTCAACACCCAGACTCCGTGACGTTACTAACCCTTATTTTCAAAGACGGTGTCAGAGAGACGAGTCAAAGAGAAAAATCTGAAAACAGGAGACAAAGATGTCTCATAAAGGCAAATTCATAGTTAGAAGATAACTATACAAGATAAGGGTTTTCTGTTAGCGTGCATATGGATGGGATGTAATGAGACAATGACATGTTATGACATTATTAACTGTGCTCCTCCTCTGTTTAAACCCTCAGGCAGTACTAGAGGCAAACAACACACCCGGAGCCGAAGGGGGGGACAAGGGGGGCCCCCTCAGTTTTATTTTCCGCACATTCCCGAAGTTGAAGTTTTATGCAAAAAAAACAAACAAAAAACAAAATATCAGCCAACATAGAAGTGTCGGACATGAGGACATTTTGTCACAGCCCTGTACTGCCCCTGTGAGACCCAGCGGGTTGTTCATTAATCCAATGGAAATCCTTTCTCCTCATTATGAGACCCAACAGTTCCGGCTGGTGTGTGCGTGTGGCAAATGTGCAACCCTGACGAAAGTGTGTATTTCAACCCCAACTTGATCTTTCCTGAACCCCAACCATGAGTTGTTTGTGCCAAAGCCTCGCCACACCTCAACCACGGTCTTAAAATAAAAACCTTAATGGTCACAATCCTTTTACAATCAACCAATTCCATTTTAATTACTTGATGTGATTTGTCTTGTTGGAGCTAGATGTTATTTACATTCAGGCAGTCTTCATTAAGCCGCGCTGAGATACAGAACACATCTCTTCGGTTAAGACTCGCTGGCTTATCTTGGATGCTAATTGAACTTTCTGCATTAATTCTATTTTTTCACCTAGCTGCTGTGGAATAAATGTATTATTTGTCCCTGTGTTGTGTTTTTTTTAGCCTTTCAGTGGCTTTTGCATTGTTAAATCATTGAACCTTCATCCACTTCATAAAGAAGTGAAAGAGGGACGGAGGAGTGGCAGCGCTAACAGTGCAGCTAACGGTCTCTGTTGACTGTTGGGGTTTTACGTATTTGCTTAGCTAGGTTCAGTATGCTACTATGTGTAGTACTTATACAATTAATAATAATGTTATTGTGTAATGTTTACTCCAGTAGCTCTCTGAGTTCCAGTTTGTAGCATTTCTGTACATTCCTCAGTGTGAGAGGTGTTTGTATTGTTATTTGCATACAGTAGATGGTTCTCTGGAAAAGATGACACCCATGTATGAAAGTATATAATGTAATGTTGAACAAGGCTCGGGGTTCTTGAGGCTCGACTTTTTTTGGGGACTCTCCAACCTCAGGGAACCTCAGCTGAGCGATATTCATTGATGCTTGTGAAATAAACCACCACAAATAGAGAGAAGTTGCTTGTCTCCTATTTTAAAGCTTGCACGGGATTAACGAATACGACAGGAGCAGCTGGCAGTTACAAACTGCTCCGGTGCTTCCTTAATTTACAACAAAAAAATACTCCACAACGCCTAAAGGTGCAGATAAAGACCTGTGAGGTGGCTATAGGCCCTCTAGTCTCGGAGTAGCGCCGCGCTCGCAGCAGCAAATAGGCCTGGAAAGTACAGGGGAAAAAGACACGTCAATTAAGAATACTGTCGTCGAACTAAATTAGCCCTCGTTAGCAACTCGTTACGAAGATAGCTAGGTTTGCTTTGGTTCGCAGCTGTGCTTTGTAGTAACTGCAACATGCTGTTTTCTTTGAAGTTAAAAAAGTGACCAAAAGAGTAGTTATGTTGTTTCTCTGTGTGACAGCCTGTTCTGGTTTTGCCTGATGAGATGAAGTGTGCAAGCTGAGCATCATCATTGTTCGTCCACCCAGGAGTTTCGTATCTCAACAGACTAATAAATTCAAGGTAAGTTAATCTGGGCGCCCCAACTCGCCACATCATATGTTTTTTTTAAATCCCCATTCAATTGGTTCAGCAGTTCCAGTTGATTCCCCGCTGATGCTCGGTGATGGTGGTCCTGAATAATTAAACTGTTCTGACTTGCCGTGTAGGGGTCCGTTTCCATGACAACCCCTCCTCCAGTGTCCTCTCGGCCCTGAGGAGTAATGTAAATCTCCTGTCTGCTTAATGTCACAGTAACAGCAGCAAAGTGGGACGCACAGAAACGCAGACAGGGGTCAGTGGGAGCTTTTGATTACATGTCCAGCCGAGCCTTCCTCCCGGCCTAATGTCGTCACAGGGGAAAGACCACCTGTGGCCACACGAGATTCATATCCTGTCACTCTAGAAGAGGTTTCAAAGGCTCAGCTGGGTTGAGTCAGGTTAGAATAACTATTAGCTCCACCTCTATGCCCGAGATAACAATCTTTAATACTGTACACTCCAATATGACTGTGTATAACTAAAGGGGGCAGTATAACAATTGACCACAAGCAGCTTCAGGACGTACTGATGAGTGCGTGCAGAAGTGTGGGATCACAGAAAGAATATTTTAATGATGCCCATAATATTTCCTGACAGAATATTGAACCATCCATGCGTCTGAAAGTGATAGATGCTGCACCACTTGCACAAAGTCACTCACCAGCACTGCTCAGTGATCGGCAGTCAATTACTCCTCAACATCAAATGGTTCATCAGTTTCCCTGACCTTTAACCTCATCCACTGTAGATACAAAAACATGGTTCCACGTCCCAGTCAGAGCTTTTACTAGAAAGCATGCCATGTACTTTCCAAGCAGCATGCTACTGGCTAATCAGGTACAAAGAGATTCAATAAAAAACGGATTATGATGCAGTTATTCATTGTCCAAAGTCCTTATTCCATATTTTAATCATTTATTCAATTAATGTGGCTGCATGGTGAGGCGAAGGACTTGAAGGGACCATGTTATTTCTATGCTGAAACCCAGCATGGGATAATGAAGCCAAGCCTTACGTGATTCTCAATGGATTTGTGCTTGAGTGTTACATAAGTCGGCGGATGATTCAGTGAACAGCACAATGATATTATTCTGAGCCTTTAACAAACATGAAACCATCCGATGACTTGGTCGATTGTAAGTCTTTTGTTTGGTTATTAAGAAGCCTTGTTCTTTCAACAGATATATGAAGGCTTTGTAGCAAAATATACCTATGAACTATAATAGACATGCAGTAATATGAGGAGGCCCATTTGTGGAAAATGATTATATCACTATAATGTCTGATTCTGCCAGTCGCTCAACTACCTCTGAGTATAAAACCACTGGGATCAAGTTCAGACGTTGAAGTATGGTTATACCAAACCAGAGTAGCCATCTCTGCACCAGATTGATGTTTGTTGTGATTGGCCACACATCTGAGCCTGCTGCTATGCTGACTGGTGCTTTTCCAAGTTTTCATTGATGCATCTGATCCTGCAGAAAAGCTTACACCAACTTTGGTCGACCTTCCCCGGGGCCCAGACTCAAACATGGAGGGATTACAGAGTAAATCCTCTGAGACGCCTTCTCAGTGCTCAGCTTGCTGCCTGATGGCAGCCGATCAGCTGTTTTAGTACATTTAATGGCGATTGACAAGTTTATTTGCATAGAAAAGGGTGTAGCCAAATTGTAGGTAACAAACAAAAAGAACTAAAGTCTAAGAGTTATCAAAGACATGCTTTTACTAACAAAACATGCACTCTCGCATAACTTACAGTTTAAGCTTATATTAGTCTCTCTCGTCCTTTTCTGCAACATCTACACTTTCATCCTCCTCCTCCTCACTGTTGTCACTCTACTCTGCCCCTTTACACTGTAATTATTGTCTCTTCTTATTTGTGGCCTGTATGTGTGATAATAAGTTTGTTGATGAGAACCACCCACTCACTGTTACTCTCAGGCAGGTAATTGATAACTAATTGCAACGCTGTTATATGGAGGTATTGTCTAAGATGCTGCGCCACTCTTAATTGCTTTACCTTGTTCACAAACTCTTCTCTTACATCTCCCCGCTTCTGATTTACCTCAGAAAGCCTGAGGAGGCTGACACGTTCATGGCGTGAGTTTGTGCACGACAGATGTACCGGGTTGCATGATGGAGCTGTGTGGAATTGAATGAGGCCCTGATTAGTACCGGCTTGTACCTGATGTGACAGGCCGCGATTGGATGAGCCGTTTTGTAGCCGTAATGCTGCAATCGGAGAAGACAGGCCGTGGCGGAAGAGCGGACAAAGTAGGTAGTGGAGAGACGATGGGGAACACGAGGATAAATGGACAATGTGTGCCGATGAGCGGGGAAGAAAGGATGGAGAGCTGAGATTTGAGTGGAAAATGAGGATGTCAGCGAACTAAGTGAGACGTGATGTAATGCTCATGTTTCCAGACAACCGAAAGGCACCTCAGAGCCCTAAAACGATCAGCGGCTTAACAGGGGCCTCTCATTTCTGTCCCATAAGATAACTCCTGCCCTCTGTTGCTGTGGCATCCAAGTGATCTTTTCATTAATTCATGGTGGAGCACCTTTCTAAATTAGCTCTCGTTAACCACCCGCTGTTTACTTTTCTTTATTTGCTATCATTAACCCACCTCCTTTCAAACTGTGCATTCTGTGTGGTAATGTGTGTGTGTGTGTTGGGGAGGGGATTTTGGGGTGGGCTTCATAACTCCCTCACCGAGCAACCCGCCCCAGGGAGATGCTCAAAGGTTTTGTATCACTCGGGGCAACACACACTGAGTCTCCTGTCATGCATCCCTTCAGAGTAACTGTGACTCACGTTCTTTTGTTGATGTCGTTCCGCCTGCCAGATGCTCGTCAGGCCCAGGCAGCAGCCCCGGTCTGCAAGACCCGGTCATTCCTCACACCCCTCTCTTCATCCTCTTCCTCTCACCTCTGCTCAAACACGAGGCCTTGCCAGCAGGTATCAGAAAAACAGATGAATCAGCCAGTGAGGAAGAGCACACAAGACCTGCTGAATGACTGGTAGGAAAAAGACGCCATCGTTTTATCTTCATCACTTTGGACATTTATTTAATATCCTTGACCGCCAGATGAGAGCTTCTTCCTCTTCTTCCTGACTCTTCTGGCTCAGACACACACAGGGCTTTGTAAACAAGCTTCTAAACACATTGCAAACCCAATCAGAGAGCAGCTGACTGTCAGATCACCGTTACGATTGTACTTGGTGACACTTGGAGGAGGGTTGATCTGGTTCTTCTGTTGAGGCTGTAAAGAATCTGATCGTGGAATATCTGGATTCGAGTCCTCAACACAGCACGTCTCCTGGACCAACAGATGTGCTTTAATAGAGACTGACAGTGTCTCTCTCTTTCACACACACAGGCTACGTCATGCCCTGTCCTTCAACACGCCTCCACTAGCAGAGGGACGTCTTGCCCACCTGTGGCTTCTAACTCCTGGAGCCAGCCATCTTCTCTCAGCCACCATTTCTCTCCTCCTCCAATCACCTGGTGTTTCCTCATCTGGTTGTAATATCACCCAGCTATTCTGTTTGAACTTTTTTTTAAGGAAAGAGGGAGCTTTTCTCAGAAAAGGATTCAGAAGTTGAAGACTCAAGGACGGCTTGAGAGGACACCAACTTCCAAAGGAGCCTTTCGAAGTGGTAAGACATCGGCCATTTTGGATTTGAATGGAGTCAGAGCACTAGAAGTTGTTGTAAGTGTAGTTAATATAAATGCATAGATCACAGTGCATGTCGGCCCCGTGCATAGAAGCTTCTGGGAAATTTTGGTGTGGAAATGAGGACAACATGAATTGGCAAAGGTTTGCTTTTGTTTGAGACTTGCATGTGTGTTGATTTCTTACCAGCTCATAAAATGTGCATTAAATAAGTCTTAGTAACAGATCAACGATGAGAAGTGAGGGGCTGCTGGTGTGCTGAATAAATGATAGTTGTCTCCATATTCCCTCTCTTTCTTGTTTTGCCCCTCCATCTGTTGGCTGTTGGACACTGAAGCAGCCATATGCTCTGAATGTATAAATCATCCTCTATAGCCGGCTCCCTGTTCGTCTGGTAAAACTCAGATTTAGCACATTTCTCCAGATCGAGCCTTTGAGGTGGTTCTCAGTCCCGCAGCCACAGTGACCTTCTCACTTACATCTGTATGTGTCACGTCTTGTGTTTGGAGAGTTGACAATTAATCATGTCGTGTGGTTTTCTGCCTTGTTGAACCCTCGAAGCCACGTGCCTCATGACACCACATCTCACTACTGATATCTAAAGGCCGAGCACGGGCTTGTGAATGTCTCTGAGTTATTTCTAATAAAA
>CAAKHC010019049.1:0-19918 GCA_901007825.1 Macroramphosus scolopax
ACACCCCTCCTCTTCTTCTTCTTCTTACCAGTCTAAAAATGGACTCCTTTCAATTTGCCAGCCAACAAAGAACAGTGGTCCAAGCACATACAGATTAATTAGCTTTTATAATCAGCTTAATGATGTCAGAGAAATATGGACACGGTCGCCCGATAATCTGGACACCTGTCTAGATCGATTAAGATGTACATAACTTAACATAAACTGGGAAAAACATAGGTGGTGCATTAATCAATGCAGCATCAAACAGTGTTGCACCTGCAACACTGGGATCATGTTGTAAATCATTATTCTCCAGAGGTGTTCAGCGTTCAGTGTTCCTGCACCCTCAAATCGGACTCGAAATGTGATCTAAGGAGCTCCTGCAGCCGTCGGGCACAAGCCGTAAAGTGCACGACTTAATAAATAGCGGTTGTGGACTTTACAGTTTCTGTTAAACGGGAGTGAAACCCAGACGGTTCCTCGGCTCTCTGACAGTAGCATCAGCATTCCTGGCCGAGCTCGACACATAAATCGCCCGCTTATGACCTTCCGCCTGAACGGTAACCAACGGAGGAGCCGCCTCTACTCCATAAACCACCAGAATGTTGAGGCGGAAGATATTATTTATCCATGCACATCTTCTAAAAGTCAAGTGGGTGCAGATAGAAAGAAAGGATACACAAAAAAAAAACAAATCCGTGCTTCCTATTTCTTTTAGTACCCCCGATTGAACGCCTGGAAGATCTCATAAAAGGATGCTGATTTACCACACGCTTTGCTGCTGAGAAAGCATGGGAGTGATGGCGCCGCTGGGCCTGGACAAACAGCACAGGAAATGGACTGTGGTGGAGTTCAGTGTTGATTTGGACGTCCGATCCAAAGACAAAAGATGCCACATGTCATATTAACATACAGCCGTTTGACGGATTCATACGTAGCAGCTCAGCTTCCACACTCGAGGCCCGTCTTGATTCAAAGTCTGTATGTTTCTGAAGCCATTACCACACAGTTTTTAAGGACACAGACTGCGATAAAAAAGCACTGGCAAACGGCGCCGCATTGGAAAACAGAGCGGATCCCATCTGGTGAATTATTTCTGAGAACAGATGCAAAGAGACAGAAAATTATGACGGAAATTCCTGCATTATGCAGGAGCTAAGTGTGGATCAGCTGCTACACTGGCGTTACCTTTACTTAATTAAACAGCACTTTCATTCCGGCTCTGATGGATACATTCCGATAGATTCCATTTTTCGCCGTCTCCCTAAAAAGACCCTTTACGAAACAATGCGAGACACATTAGTCATTAGGATCCGCAGCCCTCCCAAACACACACTTTGCCACGCAGACTTGAAAAAAACGCAGCCTGTTTGTGTGCAAACGTTGCCGGCAGGTGCGACGCTATTCACTTGTGTGAGCCCGAACATCACAGTCCCCAGTTTGACACCATTGTGTCAGAAACTCTGTGCTCAGCTCGTCAGCTCTGGCGCGCTGCGCCCCAAACAAGCCGGCTAAAAATGAACATTCGCGAGCTGATACCTTTCAGTCGCCGCTCCCCCCCTCCCTCCAGTTCCTCTCTCTGCACCCGCAGCTGCCACAGCGGCACCAGGTAGCGTCACTGTCAGACGTAGATGGAATTAGTTTATGTGGTACATCGTTTCTCAATTCAGAACCGGCGTCATGACACTAAAAAAAGGATGCATGTTGGGATTTGGGATATTTTAGACTTGCAGAGGTTTGCAATAGTCACGCAGATGGTGTAAGAGAACAGAATCCTCAAACTCAAAGATAGAAAAGTCCCTTTATGAAGTTTATTACTTTGTTTCCTCTCCTTCATGCAATTACCTCCAACAAGGAGGTTGTTTTATTCGGTTTGCATGTGTGTTTGTGTGATTCTCAGCATGATTATGCAAAAACTAAACCCAACCTCGTTGGAGGGCTGCAGAATTCCAAACAAAAGCCGTGTGCATTTTTCTAATCGCTGCTCCAATGCACAGCTTTACTTTACATTAGATGAAACTACATTAAAGTATAAGGCAGCAAAATGCAGTTTGTCTTCCAACACAGGAGCCAAAAGTTGTAAAGTGCAGAGGGTTGCACAAACGTATAGAGATAAAGATCTAAATAACAGTAAAGGGCATACATTAAAACGCTAAAACAAGTATTAAGGGTACGTTCAGCAGTTACAGTATGTGATGTTAGTGTAAATATATGTAGATTATATACAGTGTGAGAATAAGTAGAGCTTAAAGTGGATATTCTACTAGCATAAACAGCTGAGCTGGAGGGATTTGATTACGCTATAGGCAGATACATACAATGGTGAGACATTGCTTTATTATAAGGGAGGAGGGGGGGGTGAAGGGCTTGTTTTGGGGCAATTATCTCCATATTTGTATGGCATTGTCCACTCGTCTGGAATTAAAGCCCTCGTATCAGCAGATATTTCGATTCGAAAACCCTCAATCATGCCGGAATTGCTCCTCCCTGAAGGCTATCATGATCCGCTCAGCATACATAATGCTAAGCGCTCAGATATCTCATCATCGCAACAGGCGGAGCACGCTGTCAGCGCGGAGAGGGGGGGCGATCGGGAGAACGCGTGGTCGACGGAAAGAGAGAGAGAGAGAGAGGGGAGGTTCAGGAGAGAAAGAAAGAAGGATGAGGAGTCAAACAGGGTAATGGGTGAGGGATCAGATGAGAGGACGAAACTGAGTATGAAACAGGAAGACGCGGCGAGGACGGATGGGGAGAGGGGAAACACATTAAGGCTAAAGTGGGAGAATTAGATAAAGAGGAGGGCGAGAGGAAGAGAGGGGGGGTTGGTGGAGGGTAGGAAACTCTACGCCGCTTTATTCTGTCCCTTTTCTTCCAGTCAGCTTTGGAAAAAGATGATAGCATTGATCGTCTTCCTAAAAGGGCTGCTTTTCCTGTCACCACACCCCCCCTCGCGTTATTATGACTGGTTGAGTCGCCATAAAAGGTTTCTTTTATCGCCCTCCTCACCCTCGCCTCTCTTTACCAAAAGGGTCGGCAAACCTTCAAAAAACGCTCATATTGATTTGCTGTTTTTTATAATAATATCTGGGCAAAGTCGGTGAATGAAAACTCTATCACACGGAGTGAGTCTCTTTGTAATTGGACGCAAGCGTTCATCAGTCAACACCAGGTAATTCCATCACGTCCATATCGCCTCCTCGACAGATCCTCTATTCCTATTGTACTGATGCATTGCTCCTCCCGCAGCTAACACCCCCGGGGGCTCCCCGAGGAGTGTCCCACTCAAATCTCATGAGTGCTGGAGGGACAAATAAAGTAAATAGATTTTGTTCTCCGGTTTCCTCCGCTATAAATCCACTTGTCGCGGGCGCACACCTTTTCGGAAGCTCTGGCTTCCCTTCGCCTCTGCTTATTAGCCAAACCGGGGATCAATTTATCATCTGTGAGGACAAAGGATAAAGGAGTCGGGGGGATTCTCCGTATCCCATTGATTTATGGAGCCGGAGGAGAGGCAGGGCGTTTTGGGGTCATGCAAATTCTCGCCCGACCCCGTCTACCTCCTCATTGACGGAATTCCGTTGGCAGTGAGAGGAAACGTTAAACCGGAGAATTAGCAGGAAGTAATGATGCAGCTGTGTACATGCACTGACTATCCGTCGGAGTGGATTATGCACTTGATGGCAGAAGTAGGGGTGATTGAATCTGACTCTCTAACTCCACACAGACACACTTGTAATTCCACGTATCCACCACTTGTCTGTGCTATTGTTCTAGCGAATGTCTTCTTTGTGACCCATTTTTTTTTCTTCTTCTTCTCCCATGTTAGAAACTGCAAGAATGTAGCCGCCCCACCCTCACCTGCGCTAAGTGGCCTCTTCGTCTCGGCGATGATCTATGTGCCGGGTTCCTGCTCTACATCACCCTCTTTTGTAATCGCCCCCATGTAAATGATAAGCTCAGGGGCTTGTGGGAAATGTATTTCTTGTGACTTGTGAGGTTGACGGAGGGTTGAAACATTGCGTCATGTATTGTTCGGCCCAACAGATCATCCTCTCAAATATCGGTGTGTGTCTCGACTACGACTTTGGAAAGAAAGCGCACATACGTTCACGCGCAGGTGTGTTTTACACAACACCCCCTTTCCGTTTCAAATCAACCCCCCCCCTGCAGGCGCCACCTCACAACTCACTCGCCACCGTCCTGGCTCGCGTCCACGTTCATCCCTCCTCATAACAAACGAGCGTGCGCCGGCCAGCCCGCCAGCGCCGCCGCGTCTCTTGTCATCTTCCCTCCCGCTCTCGCTTCCTCTTCCCGTTTTCGCTCCCCCTCCGCCTTGTTTAGGCAGCCTTTTCTTGTGGCAGAAAGCATAAGACTCGCCGTTTGCTGAGTGGGCAGCGGGGAGCGGAGGAGGGAAGAGGAGAAATAGAAAGAAGGCACAGAAGGAGGAGGGAGGAAGCGAGTTATCTAACAGGATTAAAGGAGAACAACGGAATGGAGAGCACTTAAAATACTTGTGACATGAGCCCTCTTGCAAAAAGGAGGGGATGAGTAACAATGGCTGAATCACACTTGAGGCTCCCTGCCTCTACACAATATGCTCTCTCCATCTCCCTGCAGCTCTCTCTCTCTCTCTCTCCCTGCTTGCCACCTCTGTCTGTCGTTCACTCTCCATCATTCTTCCCCTTTCGACCTCATTTTCACTTACTTGACAGGGGATTCGACGGATCTCGGAGGAGTCATGTTAATAATGTGAGCCGGCCCGGCTTTAATTAACCGATGGAAGGGGAAGGTATTCAACCCAGATGGAACGACGAGAGCTTCCCCCGGCATATACAGTACGCCTTGGGTAGTTATTGTTAGATAGAGGAGGAGAGGATGGGCGGGGGAGGGAAGATAAAGAGGGAAAAAAAAAAACGAGATGATCGGGAGGAACAGAGGTGCAAAGAAAGCAGGAATAACTGGCGGGTTTTTTCGACGAGGATCTGAGGAAAGCGTGAGACAGGTTCGGAAAAAGGAAGCACGATTCAGCGTATAGTCAAGTGGGTGCGTTGATAGATGTCCTGTCAAGAACTGTGCTGGACTTGCTTGGCCTACTTCTGTCCCGAAACCGGGGAGAGAAAGAGAGGCGATGACGGGCTCTCACGGCGAGGCCAAACACATTTCTTAGTTACCTTTACCGGTCTGTTGGACACACACACACACATTGAGTTGTCAACGGCAAATAAGAACAAATATCCTTCCCCCCCTCAGCACTCCCGTACAGGAGTCTGAAAGGTGGAACAACATGACGAATTTCCTCGGGGCGGATCGAACTTCCGGGAGTGAGGAGGACTTCAAACGATCGGCATGCCTGGCCATCCTCCCCTTGCCCGTCTGACTCGGGTAGATAGCAGCCGTCTGGCAGCTCAGCCAGAAAACACACATACGGATGTGTTCCTTTGCACACAGGTGTGTGAGCACACACACACCTCATGCATCCTATCCCTCAACCCTGCACGCACAGACAGCAGCTTCCCCCCCCGCCTCCCAACACTTTTTGTGAATCAAGACATCTTCCCCTCCAAACCTCGCCTACATCCTAATGCAGCAAACTTAATGTGGTTACACTTCCCTTAGAAGAAATTCCACTTGGCGCATGAAAAAAAAAAAATCTGCGGATGAAGTCTCTGGAGCTGCTGCTGCCTCTCTTTTTATATCACATAACAAACATGTGACGGAGGTGGGAGAGAAAACTCTCCAGCCTCGGTAAATAGGGCACCATTTGAATATTTCACACACGGCTTTTTGCTTATTGAACATTCATTCCTTTTGAATCAACGCGTCTTCCAAAAACGGGGGAAGAGGAAAGTAAATATGTAAATGAAAGCGTATAAATAAATAAGGCGGTGTGAATGCGTGCGCCTCTGTTTGCGCGCCTGGTGTGTTCTGTCCTTCATCTCGGCGAGAGATAATGTGTCCTTGATGGTTATGTAAGGGGTGAATATTAATGATAGTAAGATCATGGCAAGTCTGCACAAAATAATGACGAATTGGCCGCCTGGTAAATTGACTGGGATGTTTGGCTTTTGGTGCTGACTCTCCAAAGAGGGGACTTAAGGAGCTTCTGGGATTTGCAACTTGAAAGATAAAGGCCCGGTTACACTGGGGATCTGTGAGTGCCTCGTTTTTTTTTATAGCGCCGCGCCATGACAAGAATCATTAGGCTGGTAGAAGAAGAAAAAAAAAAACACCGGTGGAATAACTCAAAAGGTATAAGCGGTTGTTTACAATGGCGGGAGAGAGGGAGCGAAAGGATGAAGGAGACGGAGAAGGACCCTTCGCTGATGAAGGAGGAGGGTTCCGAATAAAACCTCAGGGTGACCAGACGGCGCGCTGACATGTTCCGAATCCTCCCTGACACATTCCTGGTGTGTGACAGCGAGGGACAGATGGAAAAAGGAGAGGGAGGAAATAAATGTAAAGGAGAGAGAGAGAGAGAGAGAGAGAGAGAGAGAGAGAGAGGGAGGCATTTGAAGAAAAAAGTTCGAGAGGAAAGTAGAACGAAAGGACCGGAATTGCAGAGACCTTTCTCATCCCGGCTCCTCGGACGCAGATGCTCTATCACGGCCCCTCGGAACCTGACACGACGCGCGAGGCGAGATTATCTGTCGCACTTGGCTGTCTTTTAACCCCGATGGTCGCCGCGTGAGCGACGCCCGCACGACCCCGGACACGAGCGTCTATTTTAACCGAAAACCCCGGACCTTTCGATGGCTATTACCTGACGTCAACCACAGCTGAGCTATTAATATCTCTAAGGCAGCTGAGGCCCAATGGTTAGAGAACCAGGCTTGGCAATCGAAAGGTCGCTGGTTCAATCCCCAAGACTGGCAGTAGGTATGTTGGAGGAGTTAGTAGAAGTAGAAGCACCCTTGAGCAAATCAGAGAGGAGACACCTGTTATAGTCTAGATTCCCTAATGAGAAACTCAAGGTCACAAAGGGGAATCAATCACCCGCCTTTTTGCTGCAAACTCCTGTTGTTCGTTGAACCCAATCCACCACCCGCAACCGTGGCTCCTTCTGCAGAGTTTCCCGCTACACACTGACATCAGCACAATTGAAAGTCTGCCACACCTGACGCCGAAGGGCGCCGTGTGCATCGGTACAAGAAGCGCCGGGAGTGAGGAAAGTGTCACCAGTTGACGAGCCGGGAGGCGTTTTGATGCGGAGGGACGAGAACGCGTCGCGTTGGCCTTCAGCGAGACACTCTGACTGCTCCGATGAAGCTGATCGCCGGCAAACAAAATACCCGGCAGCTCCGAGGCGCGAAGACGTGAAGGAGGTTGACCCTTGTTCTCTCAGCAAGTATTCCCAAGGCCGTTCCTGTGAATAAGGCTGTTGTGTTAGCCAACGTGTCTGGTCTGATAAGAGTGTTCGTGTTGAAGGCGGCGACAAAGGAAGAGATAGAGGGAACGTGAGCGACGGAGTGAAGGAACAACCAAATAAGTCACTTTACTGAGGATTAAATAAACATGAGATTATTTTAGCCGCAGATAACCGGCGACCGACGTTTACTGTCCGTCAGAACAGACGGAAATGTCAAGGACATCTGAGACCGGTGACAGGGTGAGATGCATCGCCGAACGTCTGGCGGTGACTGACGGAATGCTAAAGGAGTCTTTTCTTTCTCCTCGTTCGGGGCGTAAAAGCGCAATGATGGAATATTAAAGCGCCGGGTTTAACCTGGAAACGGTACAGTGAGAGAGGGAGACGGTGCATTAGCGAAGGGGCCATTCACCTGGTGTTGATGTGGATGGGAGGAGGGGAGGGAGGCATCTTAAAGTGAGGAGAGTGTGCGAGAGAGAGATAGAGGTTCTTACTCTCCTCTGGGAAGCTCTGAAAAAAAAGCGAGAACGACAGGTGAGATAGGGCGAGTGGGAGAGAATGGCGAGGGGAGTACGGGGGAATGTGGAATAAAAGACAAACGGGAGAGTAGGGGGGGGGCATTTTTTTTTGGAAAGGGGAGATAAAATTAGAGGAGACAGAAGAAGAGGCGAGTCCAAACGATGTTGCCAGAACACACTTATCTCCCAAAGTGCAGACAGTACATTATCACCACCGGCACTAAAAACCGCCTGAATCATCAATAAATGAAACCCGGCCGCAGGTAAACACAACGCGCCGCCGCCACGCCGGGGTTTTTACAGAAAGGAACGCGATGTGCGAGAGGATACGGGCCGAGCGGACGGCTTCTCATTATCTGCCGGTGCGTCGGTTATCAACGCCGTGTCCATCGGAACATCTAATTAATGCGGATAGCCAAATGCCAAACCTGATGAAATTTCTTGATGAGGGATTAGCTGGAATAACAAACGCTATAGCTCCGGCATAACTTTGTCTGGCTGATTAAGTGGCGGCGAGAGGAGGGGAGAAGCATTTCTGGATCACTTAAGTCTCTCCCTTCTACCCCCCCCCCCCACCCCCCCTTCTTCCACTCGACTGTCCTTAATGAAGGCTTTTTCCTTCTGCCATGTGCCCCCATTCTTCCAGCTTCCCTCCCTTCAGTCACTGAGTGCTGTCCTAATTCCACTCTGATAGATGGAGAGAGGAAGAGGCTCATTAAAAATGGCTTTGCTGCTTGTGCTGCTGCTGCTGAGACACGTGTGCGTTTGCAAATCGCGGACGGTCAAGTTATTCTAGAGGGGCTGGCGGATTCATTCGGCATTGCATTTTTACCCGTTTACACCAGAGCTCCGGCCCCGCATTCATTTAACACGGTCGTCCATTAAAGGGGGAGCATGCCTTGCAAAACTTGCTTGCAACAACAACAGAAGATTTTTTGAACAAGTGAGGGCGTATTTGATATTTATTTCACAGCTACGGAGCAATAGGTCGAGTCACGGGAGGGAGGTGAACTGAACAGTCCAGAACACACGGTTCTTTCTTCTTTCCCCTGTCTGGAAGCGATTGTCCTACAACAAAGCAAATATAACTTAAATAAGTAACCTTTTCATCCTGGAGGACACGCTATGCTCACATTGTCTGTGGAAGGAAGCATTAGGAGTTGTAAGGGCGTTAACGCGGGAGAGATCGGGGGGTTTTATTCAAGTCTTAAAGGGATGGATTGATTCATATGCACGAGTCAGACACGAGGATTGAGATCATTGCACAAAGTGTGAAGACGGCAGGCCGTTAGCTCACCCTGGCACTGTCTGACATTACAATTAATCTGCCTAACCTGTACCTCCACCTTGTATTTCTACCTGGTCGCCGATAAGTAGATCTGAGAGCTTCTCCAAAAATAATGCGGTACATAAACAATGTCTTGAAATGCCTCACCCTAACACCGGGGATCTCCACCATCATTTAAAACCACTGGTATTTCGCAACCCCCTTGACAAACACAATTTCTCCTCTGATTACTGACATTTGCTAGCTGCCCGTTCGCGGCGTCGCCGCGCATTAGACGGATGACAGTTGTGGCCGTAACCAACACCGGCACGCCGGCTGTGAGGACGAGAGGGCCTAATTCTTCCTATGAAGCATAAAAGATGCCGGCGTTTCCACTTCCGTTCCACTCTTGTTTATCATCTGATATATATTTTTTTTTCCCGCCGTAGCAATCACTTCACCGCACAAATTATGTTTATGTTGAATTTAATTCCCACTCGTGGCGTTTCAGCACCAACAAAGAAGTGACTGTAATCAATACTGGCAGTTTTTTGTCCAACTGGGTATCAAATACGTCTCATTGTGTGCGCTCAGATTGCGGATGGAAATTACGGAGGAGTGAGCTGAGCAAAACAAAGCCACTGTCAACACCTGGAATCCGAATGTGTGAGTCTACGTGTGACACTGGAGGAAATATGAAGTCTGTTGTGAGAGCACATCGCCCATATCGACAATAAAGGGAAGAAAGGAGGGTCAATATTCCCGCTGATCTATGTCAGTAACGGCATTGACAGCGACAGGTAGCAACAAGAAGTCAAACACGCGCGGCACGTAACATTTCTTATGTTGCATCATGTCAAGAGATGTCAAACCGACTTCTCCGAGCCTTTGAGAACACGTCATGCTTTCCTGCTCGGGTGTCCTCAGGTTCGACAGGCCTTCAGCCTACCTCAGAAGTGTGACATTTCCCACATGCTGGTTGCTCATGAATGCAACACAATGCGCCGCTGCCTCACTTCACTGGTGGTGATAAAATCCAATTTCCGAATTTGAATTATTGGTCTAGGAAATATCATTAATATTTTTACAGTTTAGGAGGTGAATTGTCCCTTTAATGAACCCTGGAGTTTCCTACATGCGGTATATCCGCTTCCACCTTACTCACAGCTATAATCCGTGTAAATACCGTGGCTCTCAGCCGCCGTGTCCTCCCACATGAGCTCCAACATGCGTAGTAGTCTTGCACTTAAGGGCTCTGTAGCACTGATGTAATCTCACACATATTTCACCGCTCTGGACAAGTGTCCCTTCATGCAATCGTCCCTTTAAATATGCATACGCTACAGATGCATGCGATTTACATGCATTGGTGCATGAGCTCATCCATGTTGTTGTCACACTCGACACGTGTCGTTAATTGACAGGGCGGTTTCAAATATTCATGCAGCCTCCATCATCCCATTGCTAAAAATGATCATCCCATTGTTCTTAAGTGTTTCCGTTTAAAGCGCCGCATCACTACATGAAAGCAGGGAATGTGAACGGAGACACGAGGGAGATGTTTCCCCCGGTGTCAGCTCGTCTCACTCGGAGTTTGGTTCGCTCTCACACTCTGATGATGGCTGCTTCCCGCCCTCCTTTTCTTTTTTTCCCCCGGCCCATGCTGTGCACACACAACGCCGCCAATTAGTTAATGGTGGACAGTGAGGACGCGGACGCAACCTATTTGCTTCAAACGTAGCTCCTCACATTTGCAATTCAAGGCGGCGGAAAGAAGTAGGAAAGCACTTAACAAGCCCGGCGCATATATGATTATTGCCCTGTAGGTGACAGTGATTGGTGGCATACCGGGGAACAATGCCTCTCGATACTGCAGATAGATATTGTAGCTATACTTCAAAGCAAATGTGAAATTCACCTGGCACTTGACAGCTGAAGCGTTACGGGAGCAAAAGTCAAACCGCGGCAGGACGGGTTTTAATTCATGCCCCCTTTTTTCTTTCTATCATGCATTCCTTTACATTTCGTAAATACGCCCTCACAATGAAGCTTTTCGTGGTCACGTCACACAAACACCATCGAAATCTGACATGATTTCCATGGTGATCGCCGGTTTATATGTAAAGCAAAGGCTTCGTAATGATGGGCTGTTGTTTGCATGCAGGTTATGGTCTGAGAGGGGGAGTGTGCGGTGATGAATTGCTCAGAATGCATTGACTATTACACACAAACACACACACAATGAAACCTTCCCCACTAGTTTTTGATATCATAGCATGTCCAGTCCACAAACGCATCAATGACCCGTAATACAACTGTAACATTTGATAAATTGCCTGAGAGGAATTGATCAGTGGACTAAAGCTGTGCTGCAGCCTGTAATTGTCATAGTAATGGTGCAGGTCTGTGTGTGCACACGGAGGCTGCAGAGTGAGCTGCATGCTTATCGCCTGGACTGGAGCCCTAGTTAACGGCTGTAATGTATTCCCGGGCACAAAGGCTGAAAGTTGAGAGTTTTAAAGGAGCTCGTCACTATTGATTTTGCACTAAGAGCAGCTTCCCAGGTTCATTATACGGGAGCTCTCAGCCCTTATTTCAGGCAGCGGGGGCCACCGCACAAACAACCGGGAGCTCCAGGGTTGAGCTTTCTTTTGTTGTTTTGGAACAAACATTTGTTTCAATCATTCGCTGTTTTGCATTATCTGCCTACAACATAGACGCCATGCCTAATGAATACTATCCGAACGACTGGGTCCCCGGGGCTTAGACGCAATTAATACACATTTTAATTGAGCACAGAAAAACGGGAGCATGCGGTGCTTAGCGGTAAGAGAAAACAGAGGACGGGGGGCTACGACGTGATTGCCGAGGTTTTCTCGGGCTTGTCTCTCAAGGAGAAACTGTTTTCCTGCTTGTAGCCCTTGAGTCTTTAGGATTGTCAAAACAACTAAAAATCATGCATTTTCATGGGGTTTTGTTTTGGCGCGGTTTGTGCTGTGTATGTGAAGTGTCAACTTCAGTAGCTTGAGGACGCCGTGATGGAGCGATGCACGATGAAACTGCCCCAAAAAAAAAAATGATGCATATTCATTTAGCTGCTGTTTTTGCTCCCCGTGCGTAGGAATGTTTTAATGATAAAATGCATCACATATCAACATTTCCAGTTAATTATTGCGGGTATCAGATGCATCTTAATTGCACAGCGGAGCACAGAATGTGCTTGAACAGACGCCTGATTGTTTGCGGTGCACTTGGAGAGCATTAGACAGGCAAAAGTGTAAACATCAGTGCGAGCAATCAATATCTCATTAGGGTGTCTGCTTTAGTTCATGTTTTGTCGCTCTGCATTCATCGCACACAACTGGTAAGTACAGACGTTTTTTTTTTTGTTTTTTTTTTAGCGGGAAGGCGCGAATGCACCACACGGCACGAGATACGGGAAAATGGCCCTGCACTGATCCCCTCATGCTCGCTGCACAGAGTCCATCATCCTGTGATATGATCGCCGGTTTGAAAAACATCCGAGCAGCGCAACTTGTTCACACTCCAGAATTTCTAGCAATGCCGTCATCCTTTTTTTTTTAGCATATTTTTAGACGGAGGGAATCAGGGACACAAGATAGCTGGTGGTGCTGGTACACTGGGAGATAATGCAGGATGAGCCTCAGGCATAGGAGGGCTGCAACATTCCTCTTGTCACTTTAGATAAGGGGAAGGAAATAGGACTGGTTGCTGAGGGAATAGCTAAGTGCTTGTCACTGTCCCTTTAGCTCTCCGGCAGCAGACCACAATCGTGCATCTGGACAGGCAGATGCCCATCTCCCTGCAATCAGCTGTGTACGGGGGTTCAATCCCAAACGGCTAGTCGGAGAGCAAGGTTGATGGAAGTGGGTGAAAAGTTTGCAAATAAATTGCGCTTAAGCTGTCACACTTAGAAATTTTATCTCATGGAAGTGGCCATGTGGAATAGTGGGTTTCGTGAGACTGTCCATCAACGAGAATAGCTTGATCCAGGCCCGCACGTCAGCGGGCCTCCGTCTAACTGAAGTGTCCTCGGGCATAAACACTATACATTTCTAAAGTGGTCCGCGAAGAACGGCGCTACTTTATTAAAGTGATTTAAATAAGTCAATTCAGGAGTTGACGGAACACGAATTGGCAAGTGTTTGGATAATTCATCGCTGTGTTTTACGCGGACGACATATTGATCTGATTCCGAGCAAGATAAAGGTGTTAACATGAGTGAGGATTCAATTAACACGGCCTTTTACATGCTGCAGAGATTAGTGCAGCTAATGATTAAAGGTGCACCCGTCATCCCTCCAAACTCTGACTTGAAACCGTGTAACACTGCTTCCAGTCATTATCTTATAGCTATGCACGCCAAGAGGCTCAGGTGGATTTAATTTGTACTACACTCCTCTGGTATAATAGCAATGAGCCTAATGTGAAATAAAAAGATGTTTTTATTGCTTATATATTTTCATTATTATCCAGAAAGGGCAGCATTCCAACAATTATCATCCTCTTAAAGCAGCAGTGAGGTTAACCCAATTACTCATTAAAACTTTGTTTAGTTAAACGTATTAAAAGAGAGATTATTATATTTCACATCATTTATTAAATCAATGTGATGCTTTGAAGGCACAACAACTTCATTACCAATGAATATTAGATTAGTGAAATGCTCCATTGGCCTGATTTAACCTGAGTTCTTTTTTAATCTGATCGTTGTTAATTCGGTTATGTTTGTCCTGCTCTCCGCCTCGTGTCGGACGGTAACTGCTGCCTCTGCACATCCCTGCAGAACGCCGCGTGTCGGCCAGATATCTTTCATCCCGGCAGCCGCCCCGGAGCTACAGCCTGCGTCATCGAGCAGTTTGACTGCAGCATGAGGCGCAAAATTGCTGGCGGAAACCCAAATCGGACTTCGTCGTGCGATCAAGGCGGACACACGTCTGCACGTCGCTTCAGTAATGCACCAACATACTGCAAGTCTGAAGTTAATTAGTGCTTGATGATGACCTTATTGATGTTTACGTGGCGGTATCTTCCTCATGTTGTCTAAATTGGATTAATATCAGACTGCTGCAGTGTCTGTCGACGTAGTCGGTGAATCATCAATTTCCATTTGTGACACTAAACCGAACGTCTTTGGATTCTCCTGGAATCGATCAACACTTGAAGATATCGCACCGTTCAATCAATCACGATCGATATTCCATTAACACCTCTTTTGATAAAAAAAAAAAAGCAGTCAAATTGGCCAAATGAAACCCCTTTGCTTCACTCTTCGGCTCTCAGGACCATCAGAAAAATGCATTTTTATTCCCTTTTGTTGATTATTGATTTTGCTCGTCGGTGTTTGTGGTGCTGTTTTTTTTTTTTTTAGTTAGTGATCCACACATGAAAGCAGCTCAGAGGGATGTCTTTGTAAAAAAAAAATCTGTTGTGGTCCACTTAAAAGTGAAGTGATGCTCGTGTCTGGCTGAGCCCGTCGGGTCAGTCTTCAAAGACATACAGTATCATTAACAGACGAGTCCGTGTTGCCCCGTGGCAAGGACTGGGCGTAGGTCAACGGCACGCCGTCATGGCCGCCTGTTAGCCGGCAGAGAACCACATCTGCTGGAATTGACGCTATTTAAATCCAGAGCAATTACACCACATTTCATTATTCAATTTGATACGTGTGATCGCATCGCTTTCATATCTACCTGCCGTAATAATCTTCCCCGGAGGGGATTTCGTCTCATGATGTAAATGTTTCTTGTTATCGTGCAACGTACCGGCGGATTCTTAAGAAGACGTAACTGGACAACCGAGCAGGTGCATTGAGTGTGTTTGACCTTGACTTAAAGGAGGTAGAAGAAGAAGAGTTTCATTTTTAAAGAAAAGGACCTGACCCACTATTCTTAACTCATCATGACACTCGGGGTACGTTGTGTGTATGATGCCCGTTGATTGATGAACGACCGCGGTACCAGGCATGTACAAGCACACAAACGTCACGCCCACCCACCTTCCTTCATGGGAAGGTCAGCCGCTATCCAAAATGTGTTTATTTTGAAGGTAATTGCATCAGATTGAACGGCGAAACGCCGTCACCTTCTGTAGGACCCCTCGGAAGATTAGCACCAAGGCCATCAGCGGGATCGATCAATGTGCCGGCTGGTGGCCGCTTGAGGGACGGGAAGGTCAATGGCTGTGATATTACTCACGTCGCGGGGGGATCTGTTGTCGGGGGTTTTAATTTTGAAGAGGCTTAATAAGGGGGATAGTTTAGGGACAAGGAAAGGATCGATTAACGATAAGATGACACAAGCTCGGGAGATAGAGAGCCGGTGGAGTGACGGACAACAACTAAAACGTGGATGATATTTCGCGGTTATCAGATACATCAGGCATCATGCTTCTTCTCATAAGCAGGCGCACTTGATCCAAAACTCCCTCCTCCATTTCCGCTCCAATCAATGGAAGCTCAACACATATGAGTTTCCTTCGGTGCATCTTCTTAATGCCGAGCACATCCCCCATGACGGAGATCATCGGACAGGAAGAGCTGACTAATCTCGATTCCCTAAATTTATTCACGTTCAATAAAAGCTATTCATCAGTCTAAACCTAACCGGTGAGTTCAAACTACATTTCAACCACCTGGGAGTGATCCAGATGACTGTAGGACGGCGTTGGTTCAGCAGCCGGTAAAGAAAGGAGGGGAAAGAGGGCGGCCAGGGAGAGGAAGGTGTCTCCAGAGCGCGAGGCCATGCGAAAGCCTGTGGGTGCATCTGTGGGCACGTCTGTGTTTGTTGATCAAAGCTTGGCTATTGTCCATCCTCAGTAGTACAGGTGAGTTGTCTTTGGCAGACCGTGCGCATTGATTATTGATTGCTCAGAGGGATGTGGATGTGGGAACAGAGAGAGGAGAGGAAATAACATGAAAGTCTGACAATACATTGAAGTAGTGCACTGAGAGCAAACTAGAGCGTGCGGCTGAATCATTTATCATTTTTTTTTCATATATATTGGCACCGTGATTGAAAAGGGTGCAATTTTTTTCCAATGGCAACAGCCACTTTTGTAATTACAGCACATTTAATTAACAGTGAGTTAACAAGCCGCGGTGTAACTGTCCGACAAATGTACTCAGCCGTAGCTAATTACTGTTAATTCTATGAGTTGTCCAAACAACAAAGTAGGTTCCCGTGTGCTCGGTTGACGACTGAATATCCTGTCTTACAGTCGGCGACGAGCTGTCAACCGACTGAGCGATAGGCAACGTGACAATAACTTTATATATATGTTGTATAAGTACAAATAGAACTGCTCCTTTTTTATCAGTCCTGGCAAAATATAAAAGCACATATGCAACTTTTTCTGCAGGTTAATTGACCGTACTGTGATTAAAGTAAGTACGTCATTAAATGTTTAATGTGCTACTCAAATAAACAAGCTCGCTCTGAATATTTAACACCCCCGAAAATCATATTGTAAGACAGAAGGAATGCTACCTTCCTCGTGGAGCTCCTCACCCTTTAATTGGGCTCACGTAGCATCGCACCCCGCTGCAGGGTGAGGTGCTCCGCGGAGAGAGGCCACGAGTCGAGAGCAGCTGCAACTCCTTATTTGTGCTATAATGACGTGCCTGGTGAAGAGAAAAGCGGGTCGTTGGCGCCACAGTGAGTCACTGTCCCCACTTCAGGCACGAAGCTTGTTCGCCAGGATACATATTTCTACCCATAATCAGTTAATTAATTTCATACACCCTCACAGTCTTCTTTTCAGACCAATCATAGTACAGAGACTGCAAAAATCAAGATTGTAATCCACCTGTGAGAAACCCTCTGTATGAGTAGTACTTGACTGAAGAGCAGCCTTTGACTATTCTTAACTGGTTGAATCATAGAGAAGCGTGGATGAAAGTTTATCTTAAAGCTATATAATATGCTTTTATTGTGTCGAGCACTTTGTGTATGAAAAAGTGCTACACAAAGTCTGGCTGATGAATTGACTGACCTGTTGTGATCTGAACTACGATAACAGATGAAGTGTTTGATCAGGATCTATTTATGATGAGCACAGTGCAGTCACGTCATCTATTTTGAAGAAACAACTCCCCCTGCTGTCCGTCTCTGGTACACATGCAAACCAAACCAAACGGATGAAATGCGAAAACCACACATACCCAAACACTCGCAATGAGTTTCATTCCATTCAAGGTGTCGTTTTCGGAGAACAAAAGCGGTTGAGGAATTATATAACACATGTCTCTCAAGGGAGACGTACGGTTGGCAATTTAAGGTCGACACGTAGGGTGTGTCATGAGCTTCGGGGCGTTCGTCAGAAGCAGCCTGTCTCGAGTCTCGAGTGTGATAATTACTTCTAACATCTGTGGCTTGACCTCGCCACCTTCAAGTGCAGATGGTTAGCCAAGCGGTCCGTCTCAGTATCTAACCCCCCCAACACACACACAAACACACAAAGACACACACACTATCTTCCTCATCCCTTTTTCATTGCAGACAAATCGGAGATCTAAAACATCAATTTTCACAGTAAACAAGTTTGGCCATGTAGAACATTCAATTAAACATGTAACATTAATAGCCGGGGCTTAATTCACACATCCATTAGATTATGTTCAACACGGCTACTCAATCTTATTAATAGAGCGTGAGTGACTTGATCTTTTTTTCTTTCCTACCGTGAATTTAGTCAGGGAATAATAATGGTGCGATTGGGTTGCAGTTTGTTGTAGAAAGGCATTGAATCACAGCACAAACGGGCAACATGTGTTATGTACCCATAATGAGGGTACGTGAGAGGGCTGTTAAAGCCTTTAACCCACAACCCGACATACAAACACGGCGTTCTGACGATTTCATTCAAAATCTTTGACGAGCAAACAGATCTAGTTGCAAATGTGAGGGCGAGATAAGAGGGAAGAAGAAGTGGGGTGATACACCGTGAGATAGACGGAGAGAGAGGGGGAACGAGTGTGAGGGTGGAGAGGAGGGAACATTATATTATATTAAAGCTGAGTGTTGGTTAAGGGCTGCGGATGTTCGCCCAGTTTCTCAGTGAATACGACACCTCTGAGACTCCTCAGTTAGATCCTCTCAGAAATAGAGTGCAGAGACTCAAAAACCGTCAGTTGTTAAGCAGCAACACAGTATAATTGTAAGTCTGCTAGCTGTTAGCTTTAGCCCCCTGTGTCAAAAGAGTAAATAATGGGTTTGATTAAAATTCAGCGGCACGACTGGTATCAACCTTTATCTGATACTTGTACAGGCCTCCACAGAACAATGCAGTATATTTTACAAGTTCTTATGTTTTGAAAGTCAGAGTAGATCTGATAATAACATTACCAGAAGATCCGAGACTGGATTACAGAAACTGTTAAAAAATAAATAAATCGTTTGAGTTTGGATTTCAACAAGGTTTTGGTAGATTCAAGTATGATAATTATGATATTGGGAAATACAACAGAGAAATACAACATATGGGTTGTTAATATTCATCTTACCTGAGGTAGAATAGTAGACAGCCACATTAAGATGCTGTACTAGGCAGTGTATTGCCTTGAGCTACATGCTAACGTCAGTATGCTAGCGTTAGCATGCCAATGCTAATGTTTAACAATGCTAGCAATGCTTGTGTTTAGCAGATACAATGCTAATCATGTTCGGCATTCTGCTAATTAGCATGAAACACAACAACATAACCTAAGGCTCATGGGTATATCCTTAGTTTTGATCATGAATATTAGACATATTAACATTTTGATTTGACAATGATGCTAGTTTTAAAAAATTAGCAGTATCTGTTCGCAGTACCTGTTTAGCAGGTATACTGCTAAACATGTTCAGCATCTTGCTTATTAGTGCAAAACATGAACTGAAGGGTGGTTATAGGGGACAACCAAATCATAAATGAAGGATGATACAGTCAATTCATTGTTACTGTGCTTCCCTCCTCATGTGTCACTGTGCTTGGAGAGCCACAAGATTTCGGTGTGATATTTTACAGATAATGCTATTACTTGTAGCATTGATCAGGCAGGTATGGGCAGGATGAGAGGGGTTGACTTTCTTCACAAGTATTGACCACAACTTGGTCAGTTAACTAGACATGAAGAACACAGTAAAGGTGTTATGTGACTGTCCTCGCGAGAAAAAACAGCAGATAGATTCATCAATCCAAAAACAACCATTATCTACGTTGAAGTGCCAAAAGGTCCTGTAGCTGCTGTAGTAGTTATGACTAGGGCAAAGGAGGAAATCAAATTAAGCTCTTATATAAAGAGAAGGTTTGCATAACGAGAAGATTACAGTGAATGGATGGGTGAACAAAACAGCAGACTTTGCATCAGGGGACCAATGAGAGACTTGTTTATTCCATTTTTTCCACTGGCAGATTAAGAATGTTGTTTAAGAACCATGATCGTCTCCTAACCTTAACAAAAGCGCTTAAATGCACCCATGATATTTCCATAAACCTTTTAAGTGTTTTCGTTCTTAAACCCCAACCAGACCTACTCCCATGGGCACATCATACAACATTATTTCTTACAAACACCTTTCGTATTGGTTTAGGAGTTCACAAATAGTGTTTACAGTTTGTATCAGAGGGTCAGAACAAATATGTGACCGGGTACAGTGATTTGGCCAATAATTCGGCCGATGCGAAACCCCAGAAAAGAGCGAAATACGTTTTGTTTTTTTTTTGGCTGATTTTCGTTTTATTCCATATTAACACAGTTCGAATGTTGATGGAGGTTTTAATTCC
>CAAKHC010019049.1:23803-38238 GCA_901007825.1 Macroramphosus scolopax
TGAACCATGAATTGAATACCAAGGACGTCAATGGAAAGAAGCCCGCATGGGGCTGTGGTGGGGTGTGGACTGGGCTTGGGACTCAGCTGTGGCCTGGGCTGGGGCGGGGTGTGGGGGGGGGTGGGGCGGGGGGGGGGGGGGGGGGGGGGGGGGGGGGGCGGTCTATGTGCGTGCACTTGGAGCCGGTGTGTAACATAATTGTGTCCTTCCATGTGTAAAAACTATCAATCAGGTTCACTTAATGTTGTGTCATTAAGGGTGAATTAAAACAGTGATCGATAGGGTATCGACCGCCGTATTATAACTGCATAATGAATAAGCCTATTAAACTCAAGGTATTAACATTTTATACTGGATATCATTTTGTTTGTGTACAGCCGGGCTACAAACTGGACACGAGTTCACACCGTGAATACCTTGGTGTGTGTTGTCAGATAAGCCCGACGCGTCCATGAATGGCTCCCCTTGGACGGCCACCAGTTCTCTCTGTTTGCACATTCGCCGATTGGAAGAGCTGTCGGAGATTCTACCTCCAATAAGCTCCGACGACGGTCGTGAATCACAAGCAAATTATAGGTGTTAGGATGAAGTATTGGCAGGATAAAGCAGACGAAACAAAGCAGCTGGAGGGGATGTATCAGGTTGCGTAACTTCAATGAATTCATATAAGTAACTTTCAAATCATCTGTGGACTGAGAAAAGTCTTTTACCTGAACCTTCATATTAGTACACTTCCCAACTCTTATGCAATCCTCAATTTGGTGCTTCTTTGCCCACGATTTAGAAATAAAAACACTTGAATTTCCTGCCAAAGTCTCAGCTGGTCTCAGTTCTATACACTTAATCCAAGAGCCTTATAATGATGTATTCGAAGTCCGGTTCTTTTGAGGAAGGTAAGCACAGAAACAGCGATTGTGAGTCGACGTTTGCGCTCCTGAACGCATGCATGTGTGTAGTTGTGCACATGAAACAGAAACAGTGAAACTGAGCGAGGAGGGCAGATAATCTCTACCTGCCTTCGGGTTTACGCGGCTCCTCGCAGGATCCGTATTACTTCTCATTAGGACGCACGAGCGACGACGTGCGGATCCTGTTTGATGGTAAACAAATCAGTTTCTGACACTTTGACAAGCTGAGCGGAATAAACTACGCTTACCATGTTCATCTTATCAAAGCCTGCGCATCCTTTCCATGTGATTTTATCAGCTTCTATATCAATTTACAAGACATGAGTCATGTCTGCTAACGCCCATGAGAGCCTGTGTCTATGCAGAAGATATTCTTGCATTACAAATGCGTCAATAAATCACCAATAAAACACAAAGAGAGCTGAGAGGCTCCTTCTGAGAAGCTCGATCCTTGGTCTCATGATGACAGCGGGGTCCGTTACTTACTGGAAGCACAGCAGGTAATTAACCTCAGAAAGTAAAAAAAGCACAACTTGTGCCTCCAGCTTGAATCCCTGGGTGACTGTTCTCTGCTCACCCCAGAGGGAAACCCTTTAGCAGGGCCTGTGGTCAATAAAGGCCCTGAGCAAACGCCACCTCCACAGTAATTTCCTCATCTTGACCTGCAGGAATGTCAGTACACATCAGAGCAGCGGTGGGAAAAAAAAAAAAATAGCCTGGCTTAAGTTTCCCATCTGGCGATCTGGGCCTTAATCTGTAACAGGGGACAGTTGAGGACACGGCGTCGCCTGTATTTACAAACCTGGATCCTCCGTATGTCAGGCCACGGAGGACTAATTAACACAAGTTTCTATTTCGGTGGCGGTCAAGAAACAAGCGTAGTATTGTACTGGGACGTGATGGAGCAGCTTTCAGTGTACACAGGACCCTGCAATGCAAATATGTTGCAGCCACTACAGATGATTCACTACCTCCAACTGCATTATGATATTTAAGTAGTTGTTTGTGAACGGATCCAGATAAGGACTATGAGTTAACATGAAAATAAAGCACTATTACATCATCTCCTTCATCAAATTGTGCTAAAATTGCCCTTTAGAAAGAACAGTCTGTAACCAATTTGTTTAAACTTTATATTCCCTACATTTTGCATCGGGTAGGAGGATTAGTTAACTCTATAAATCCCACGCCGGATGATGCAGTCACGGACCGAGAGTCCTGCAGAACGTCGGCTTCCCTGCAGAGGCACAGAGGGGCTAATGCTGTATTAAACACAGAGTATTCTTAAGGGCTTAAAAGTTTGCAAGCCTTGATAGTCCATAAACAACCAAATCACTGTCGCTTCTGCATGTGTGCAAACGGAGCCAGCGAGACTGACATAATCTGTTTTAAATGCTACAGGAGGATGTTGAAGCGCGCGGCGTTGAACGCAGCCGGTCTCCGCTCAGACACCCACGTAACATGTCTCTTACTAACATCCAGCATGTACTGTATGCGGAGGTGCCAGAGCGGCAGATGGGTTGACCATCCAGCGACCTCTGACATTCAACCTTCCAGAGAGGCAAGGCCATGGAGTCCGTCCAGTCTTAATCATTCTCAAATGTTTTGCCAGGGAGGACGCGGGGAAGCTCGAGCCAACTCGGGCCAGATGCCGTCTCGAAAGAGCCGACATGCTGATTCCCGTCTCATTTTTTCTTGGTAAAACTTCAGGTTTGATACGGCAAACAGTTCGGGGGCCTCAAAACAACAGCATAAACTCCATGTTCAGTTTTTATACCGACTTGTTTTTACGTTCCAAAAAACCCCAACACGTTCTGTTCTTGAGAACCGTATTACACATTCTCTAGTCAACAAGAGATGAAAGGATGCTGTAAAAATCAAGCAGATCCCTGATTGTTTCCCCAGCAAGTTTCTTGTTATGGCTGCTCCCTATAATCAGCCGAGCCTATTATGTCAGTCATTTGACTGCCTTTGTTCATTTAATGACCAAACCCCTGACAGCACAATAGAGCGTTTTATTTTTGAAGAGCGGGCTAATTAACGCTGCTTATTAGAGATACGTCAACACGGGAATAACAGTAGAAAAGGGAGAGACTGGAGGGGGCTCGGGTTCGGGATGCATGCTGCGACATATCAGAGCGTTTCATACATGAGTTTCCTTCAAAAAAAGGACGCCGAACTGAACAGAAGAAAAAGTGTATTATAAAAGCACAGGACGTGACTATTTTATGATATTAAGTCCTTGCTGCTAAACAATGGCGCTAAAGTAATATGAATGGACTCGGTGTATTGGAATGCACTTTCCTTGAGGCAAGGTGTCACCAGCCCCGAGGAAGCCTTGTACAATAGGAGCTTTTATTATTCAGAGTAGCAACCCTCACTTAGGAACGTCGGGGCATTGATGCTAATAATGGATTTAGCATTGCCTTTCAATGAGAGAAGCCAATGTGCCAAACTGTAACTATAGATGAGATACGACGGAGCCCCGAGCCACCGGAACAGCTTTAATGATGTTTCCTTTTGGTGTCTGCGGAGCGGTCACTCCAAAATCAGGTCCTTCAAACCATTGATTTACCTCTTTCACCCTCCATGGAAGCATCTTCATCCATTTATTTATCCTGTTTTTTTTTTTCTTCCTTCTACTTGTCACCAGTCAGTATTTGTGTTTGCCTCGGGACAGGAGTGATTTATTTATTTATTTTATTTTTTTTATCTTGAGCTTCACAAAATAAATGAATGCAATTTTTCTAGCGTGTCTGATTTTCGTCCAACAGCATGCTGTCACATCCGTCTGCGGTAGACCGAGCCACGTTCTCAGGCACACGAGCCTTTTGATTGACGCTCGGCTTAATGTAGGAACGGCAACACATGGAGGATCTGGTAAACAGTCCGACGTTGGAAAAGAGCGTCTTACGAGGGCGGCTTGGGTCGGGGTGTGCGATGGAGGTTGTTATTAGTGGGAGAGAGAGGAAAACAACACCTTCGTGATTTCTCTCCGAATGACAACTAACAAACGAAACTAACAAAGACAGACATGATAAAATAACCGGGAGGTAGTGCGCATCAGGTAATCATAGGTATAATAATAAAAACAAACAGGGGCTGAAGCCGGTGAATATTTGACCGCGGTGCTTTGAAACCGCGGCGGATCAAACAGGAAGCACAGGATCTCAAATTGGGTGCCAATTGCACCTCAAAAAGCAGACTTTTCCCTGTGAAGTCAGCATCTAATGCTTGGCTCCAGAAGCGCTCATAGAACAGGAAGGCAGCGAAAGAGAGAGAGGTTACCCTAATTTGCCTTCACCATATGCTGTTAGCCACTGATGGATGCCGCTCTCCCCAGGCGCTGGAGCAACTTACTGCGTTTGCCGGGGACACTGCCGCTGCTGATAAAGTTGAAGATAAGCCATCTGTTCGCAACAGCAGCCCGCCGTCACTTAGAGGGAAAAGAGCGTCCAAGAGTACACAAATTTGTTTGGCGCGTCTGCACAATATCGCCGTTGCGTAACATCCTTTCTATCATCTGTAGGTAAGCAGCATGGCTAGTCACACGAAAGATCATCTGTCATGATGATTATGTATTTATTTTAAGAGCGAGGAGTGACGCGCCCCCGCGGAAAAAACGTAATAGCAGCGTAAGCAGATTTGTTCCACGAGCGTTTGGTTCGAGTCGGGAGGACGTGTGCAAAGTCGTGCTAACAGAGCAGGGGATGATCTTTAATATAGCGGGAAACATACAGCGACTTTAAGCTCCTTCAAGAGCTTGTGGAAATTCCAGGAGGCTTTTGACACATCCTTGAGGAACTCGCAATTATCAGCTCGTTAGAGCTAAAAGTTCTCTAATGGTTTGAATTAGAATCCGCACACCTCTGACAAACCTTTATCCTACTGATAAAACCTCTATTACCTCTGTGAAGACGGAATGCACAAGTCCAAGAATCTAAATCTAGATAATGAGCTATATTTAATTAAGCATTTGCTCGTGACGTATTGAACACTATGTAACCCAGCGGGTTTCCAGGGCATGAGAAACCACAGATGGAGACTTGAAAGGGTCGAATGATGTTTGGATATCATTGTTCTTATCCTCCGAGAGATGAATAAACCAAAAAAAACCATTTCAGAAGAATGCACTCCTGAGCATTACAAAGCTAGCAGCCTGAGCTTTGGATACCGTCCGAGCTGGCATTTTCATAATTCTTACCAGGCACAGATCTACTTTTAGACTTCAACAGAGTAATGATATTTGCTTAGCTGAGAAGCCAGCAATCACTCTCTTCTCTGCCAGTGTCATATCGCTGATCAAGAGTGGCTCAGCTCCTGTCTGAGAGAAGCTGCCAGACATAATGCAATAATAACTGGTGCACAGCTTGTGTAAAAAAGAGCCCACGTCCTATTTCACTGCTGACGCTACTGGGATGAACTCTTTGTGCTCTTTGTATCTCGTTCTCCCTCTCTTTACTAGTTCTAAAGCCCCTGAGCCTCCAAAAGCATAATGAGCCAATTGTAATTCCTCGCCTATAGCTGAGCAATCGAAATGAGTATGAATAAAGACACGCCGGACATTTCTACTACGAGTCAAAAGCCGGTGCTATAGGTGTTATAGACGATAGAAACATGCATCTGAAATGTTGTGACATTGACAGCACAAGTTTCCTCACAGCATTCAGTTCCAGAAAGATCTGTGCATGTGGCGTGGCGTTACAACAGCCTTGTTTATGCCAAAATATCATAATTGATGGCGGCGTAACATCAATGGAACTTCGTCAAACCCTCTTCTGTACAAATACGAGTCCTGGAAATCGCATAAATATAGAAACAAATCTAAACCGTAAGCCAATATGGCGGACATCCTGTTGGGTTTAGGAGATGGGCCGTCACATATTTTTGTGCATCTTGGCATGATTAATATACCCACTGAGTTTTGTGTGTCCAGGTAAAACCCACATCTAGGTGGCGCTATAGAGGCAATCTTAAACACTCATGTACCGAAACCATCAAATACTTACATTTTCTCAAAGTTTCTTTTTTTGAGCATGTTGAGGTTGTCAAATAAGCCATTTAATTTGCAGAAGAATAATCCCTAGAAATCCAATAGGGCCTCACACCGGTTGATGCTCGGATCCCTAATAATCTATTTTTTATCACCTTCTCTGCATTCCGACTGAACATGTGACTCTGTGTTACTGTCTGCCCGGAGATCGGAATAAAAACTGGAGTTACATGAAGGTATCTGAGGCTCTGCATTTGCAATGGCCGCTGCTAACGCCCGATAAACATCTTAAAAATTGCATCACTGAGACTTTATTTAAATGTCTCCCAGTAGCAGGTGGCTGAAATGTAATGAGGATTGCTGACCTTGAAAGAGACGGGAATGCATGAGCTGCATGTGATATGTTTCAGGAATCTAACAGCTTTTAATCTCCTCTCAGCACTCCTCTCATTCAACATTGTGGACGTGAACCTACACTGCTCCCCCCACAGATGCCTAGTGTGATGTTTGACAGATTTCTCCCTCTCCAGCTAGGCTCACAGTAAATGTCCATCTGGCAGCTTCCCATGGGTACTTATTATTCTCAGCTAGCCAGGGGTTTTCTCTTTCCGAGCAGTCAGCCAGCGCCGGCCTCAAAGAGTTGAGAGCCCGACCAGAACTGCTTGCAGATGCTCTGCTGGGTAACCAAACAGCGCTGGTGTGGTGGCATGGCACTGGGTTTTCAATTACACAACGACGTGGCAGTCTCCCACAACTGTCCGAGGATGAAAAGTCAAGCGGTTTGAGGACTACGGCACAAACATCAAGGTAAGCCAGTTCCCTCATTTGTCCGATACACATGTTCCACATCGGAGTTGAGATGATTGATTTTTCCCCTTATGCACAGATGCTCTGAGCCGTGGGCAGCGCTGGAAGGTCCTGCTGTCCCGCTCCGAGGCACCGCTACGGCGGATTCAATCATGCAGTTTGACCTCTATCAAACTCCTGCAGCCCGCTGAGTGTCCAGAAACATTCCCGACAAAACATATTATCCCACGCTCGTCTTGGAAACGCAACAGCTAAGGCCATTTTCACACTGGGCGTGTTTGTTTCGGATGTTCCCCCCACCGCCTTAACTGATCTGTTCTGCTCATGCGATCCATCGCTTGCCTGCGTAGTCCATCAGCTTCCAAGCGCATCTCTTGACCCGCTATAACTTAAAGTTTGAGAAGCTGATGTGCCTAAATTGAATATGTGAGAGAAACCCTGCGAGAGGAGTTAGTTCCTGAGAACAGGACGTTTAAGGCTGTGCCGCCATATGGGCCCCGCTGGTGACCACGGTAACGGGGGTTTCACGGTGACATGTGGAGTCAGCGGAAGGGTTCATAGCTTGGCATATTTGCAGGCAGCCCTTCGCGCGGTGTGGAAACAGACACCATCCGTGCTCTGCTTGTTTAAAATCAACACTGCCGGCGTCTTCTTTGAACAATCTGGGCCATTTGATTCTCATTTGAATAAAAATTCAAATTGAAGGAGCCGAGCACACATGCAACTGGCCGGAAAATAAAGTTTGTCTATTTTTACGCATGCATGTGGGGGAAAAGAGGAGGGGGGCGAGGATGAGAGAGCGTCGCGTACCTTCCCGAGTACACAGAAGCATCTCGGCTCTGCTTCGACTCCTCCCTCCATCTAACTCCATATTCATGCATTCACATCACACCCGGCGACACATGACAACTCCAACATGACTCTCACTCTTGAGAACGCTGCAAGGAGGAAAAATAAATGGGTCTTACCTAGTGTGGAATAGTTGGTCACATCTGTAAGGAGGCCATTAGGGAACAAGAGGGGGAGGGAGGAAGAGGAAGAGAGAAAAAAAGAAACGTCAGCAGGTTACATGTACAGCGAACTAAACTTCAATGCAGGCTGAGGCTGTCACGGCTCGCCTGAGAAATGACGGTGTCCCAGTATTGTGCAGCACGGGGGGTTAAGAATAGTCCCTGTCAAGACCGGGGACATCATTTATTAATCGGGACATGAAACATCTGAGATCGTCTCCCCGGAGATACAAAGTTTGCACAACTTGCATTAATATTTGTCGGCGTTCGGAGATTCGGAGGGTGGGCGGGCGGAGGGGATGTAAGCGGCAACCTAATGGAGTCCAGACAAGTCGTTTTCCGCACCGGTGTAACATAACCACTGAACAGTGAACAAGAATGTGCTCGCACAAACATACAGTACGCCGAGGTGTTCCCCTCTCCCCGCATGTCTCTGAGGAAATTTAGCAGCCCTCGGATCTCTCACCCTGTGTGCTTCGACCTTTGCTACATCTCCCCGAGCTTGTTAGTTTGACAGCCGACGTCCAGGGTTTTTTCGACGACATAATAAAATGGCAGTCTGACACCCCCGTTTCGCAGACCTCAAGACAGGCCCGGGCGAGCGTCGCTATAAAAAGCAACATTTAGCCACTTCTTGTCGGTGTCGCTGCGATGTGACATTCCGATCTCCGAAAGGAAGGGATATTATAAGACCCGTGCTCTCCTCAACTCTCGGCCTCAGCATGAGACATATATATATATACCGTATTTTCCATTACAACACGGGTCTACATTGAAAGTGGTCCCACTCCGATTGTACTCTTCTTAAGCACAGTTTTGCTCTCTTGGAAATGTGCAATAAAACAGGGGAATGTAGTGAACTGACAATAACTGCGGGGGGAAATCGTAGACTCGGGGCTAATTCTGAGTTGCCACTGCTTACTGTGCAGTCTGGTTATGTTGCAAGCGATATAATGTATCACAGATGATGTCCGTCCTCTGCATTCATTTGTATTTATGGTGCGCGAGGCAACACACCCCGAGGGGATGGACGACGGGGGAATGTGATTACGGTGTCTGTTCTACATCTGGGAGCAGATCTATTTTGGGAGCGGAGGGGTAAGGCTCCGGGTTCAACCTCTGGGACGCTCATTACCATTCAGTCTGACACACATTCGCTACTTAGCACCGCTGTTGTACTCCGGCGGAAAACACGGTGCTCAGCCGAGGACCTTGAAGCTTCATGCCGGGGAAATTGGCCCCGAGGGAAGGAGGTGGCAGGGAGTTATGTCAGACTTCAAGAGCCACCAGAAAGCACCTGGGGTTTTCAATAACGGTAGCATCCGTGTGGTTTGGCGGAGTGGGAGTGAGAGACCAAGACACTTGAAGGGAGTCGCAATGAAAGACAATAAAAATGGAAAGGAGGTGAGTGGGATGCAGCGGAATTATAAATGCGATGCACGATTGCATAAGGAGCAGGTAGCAGAGAGCGATGGAGGATGTACGAGGAAGACTTTGGAGTCACGTGACGAAATTCAGCTGCGAGCTGCCCTGTACTTTGGGGGGGTGTTGGAGCGGTTGTGGGGCTTGATCATATGTGGATTTTCGGAGGATTTCCAGAACGTTTCACCCTTTAAAAAACGGGCTGATTGGGGAAAGTCTTGGCGGTCGGGGCTCAGAGTCTTAGTAATAGAAATCAGAATTGTACTATGCTAAGTGCTAATGCCAAAAAACAAAGAGTCCTGAACTTGTATCCTCTCTTCCATCCTCATTTCTCTTCTTCCATCCCATTTTTTCTTACAGTACAGTTAAGATTATTGATTCTTCCGGACGTCTCATGGTGGAAATGTGGAAACTCGGCCAATCAAAGCCAGTGCGGGTAGCGTGGGCCTAAGTGGATTAAACTAGCGGGATTCTGCAGGGAGAACCTAAAGCTATGGTGGCTTCAATAAACCCACTCTGTGAAGCAGGAGGAAAAGATGGAAGACTAAGACATTTTTTCACCCTCTCTCACCCTCCTGTTTTAAGCAGATAAGCTGCTTCCAGGGTCTTAGTTATGCTGTGTGGAACCCACAACACGATATGGAAACTTTTTGACAAGGCAAAGAAAAGCTGAGAAGTCCATTGCTCATGTTGTCTTTTCTCTATTGACAAGAGGGATTTGGGGATGTTTGGAGTGGTCAGTGCTGGGGGGGAATCATAAAAAGCCTCTGTGAGCACAGCGAGCGTGTCACAGCTCGGACATGGATTTTTGTGAAGGCATGGACTCGATTTTTGGTACAGTTTCCCTTTGACTAATCACTGCAGTAAAGCAGAAACGACAATGGCACAAGGATTTAACTGGCAGCCAGCCGGCGAATCCTTTAGCTCTGCATCAAGTGTTCGAGCTTTCTGTGTCGGAGATGTTTAATGATGTTTTATGAGTGAATGTACCCTTGATAATTCCGCAGAGCTTCATTACAACAGGATGTTTCTATACATCAAATAACGTATATATTCTTCTGATAAAAATGCAAAAGAATCATCCCAGGTTTTAATTGGGGAATTAACTTGCCATTATTCCTCTGCAGCATAATATATGATGCATAATGTATTCAAGCACGTTCAATGCAACTGTGTGAAGCTCACGATTTTCCTCACCGCATGGATGTTTTCTCCCCGATTAAAATATTGATGTGCAAAGAAAGCAAAGAGACAGGAGCTTCACTTTGTGCAGACACGTGAGTCAAACATAAAGAAGTCCTCTGCCCTTGCTGGGATATCTGGGGTGCTCTATATTCAGTCCTCTGAGACTCGGTGGCTCTTAGACAAGGACATCAGTTTCCTCAAGGGAGATTCGTTTTGACACAGCCCGTCTTGACTTTCCCCTCATTCATCACACAACACTCGGCGCACCGGCGCGGGTGCAACACGGAATTTTAAAGATATCAGAGGAGGCGGTTTGTTTGTTAAATGACACAAGCAGAATTACTGCTAACTCCGAATTAAGCCTCTTTGCATCACTTATGCATTTTGTATTTGGTTCTTTCTCCCAATGCTGCAGACAAAATACTTCTGAGGTGGAGGCGTGCAGGAAGAACCCATCAAATATTCTGGCAGATCCGCCTTGGCCTTGGCCGAGGTACCACATAGTTCACGTCTGTTTGGGGTGTGAGTGTCCGACAATAAAGACGACGTCCATCACTGGCTTGATTCTTCTTCTTCGGATCACTTCCACCCGACCCTCAAAGAAACAACTCCTCCAAGGCTGTTGTACGCAGAGATACCGTTAAAGCACTCCATCGTTACGATGCTATGCTCATCTACACTGACTCAAACAATGCTGGCGTAAAGCCAACCATGTCTGTGTCTATTCTACATCTCAGTTTCAGTTTCAAAAACTTTATTGTCATTCACATCACACACACAGTGCACATATGAACGAAATTTCGTAAAAACAAAGTTCCCTGACCGGGAATCGAACCCGGGCCGCGGCGGTGAGAGCGCCGAATCCTAACCACTAGACCACCAGGGACTGTAAAATGGGAGTGGCCTGTACGGTCATGTCACACTATTCAGTATATGTGTGTGTCTCTTTTTGGTAACTCGGTACATATCCGTCCACAAACCCAGACACACAGGTGTGTGTGTGTGTGTGTGTGTGTGTGTGTGTGTGTGTGTGTGTGTGTGTGTGTGTGTGTGTGTGTGTGAGGGGGGGATTCACTTTGGAAGTACGGCTGCAGGACCAAGTGGCCCCTAATTGGATATCAAAAGCAATGGCGCTGGAAGCCGGCCGAGAAGGGGACCGGTGGAACCTTCAGCGCCTGTTGTTGATCAATTTAAACCATGACAACAACAAAAAAAAAGGCCCCTATTCCTTGTGTCACCGTTTAACCTATTCTCGAGTGTGGAATGGGGACATCTGTTTTACAGTACCACATAATGGAACAAAATGGCCATGGCTGGCCGAGCTCCAGGTAGCTGCAAAACAAATAATAAAAAGGGCCTCGATGCAGGGAGAAGGTGTGAAACAGAGGGAACAGCGCTGCCGTGTAATCACCGACACGGAGGGAGCTTGCATCCTTCCATCTGAGCTGATATAATCATAGCTCCTTTTTTTTCTATTGCTACAAGAAATTAGAGAGGCTCTGACAGAGGCTGCAGATGGCCTGGGATCACACAGACTGCGGCAGTATCTAGAAAGTTTACACAAGAAGGACAAGAAGCCAGATCGGCCAAACAAAATACGGCTGTTCTTTTCAATATATTGCTCACTTGGTTTGTTTTTTTTTAATCCTTCCTACGAGTCGAAGGTGTGAATAAAGTACTTTGTGAGTGGCAGTCTGATGAGCGAAACTCACAACAACTCCTATCAGGCGGTTGTCGGGCCGCGCCGTCGCTCAGGCGTGACAGCGGGCAGGAGCTAGGTACGCTTGCTCGTGTTAGCACCGCGGCAGATGTTCCGCTCTCGCCGCAGCTGTCTCTTGTTTGAAAAACAGAAGCACCGCGCCGTCGCTCGCTACGTCTCAATCCCCCCACAGCTCCCCTCTCGTTGCTTTCTGAGGTCAGACTAATTACATGACGACTGACGAGCTGATATCTCATTGATTGTTCATTCGATTGCTGGTTGCCCCTGACGATGGCAACCTTGAGTGTGAAGCACATCATTGAAAAGCACACAGAGGTAGCATGGCCTCATGCCATCTGCTATAAAAAATGTAAGAACAGAGCCGAATCAAACGTGGTCTGATGTGTCTTCCCGGGGGCCCCGCACACCCTCTTGTGTTAGCACTGAGGGACTTCTTCTTTCACATTCCGCCCGGCAGACCTTGATGAGTGATCACAAGTTGGGGAGATCAGAGACCCGTGGGCTCTATGCTAAATTCTGACCCTGAGTTCAGCTACGTACGTAGAGGTGGGATAAATACTCTCTTGCCTGAGGAGAAAGTAGGGGGAAGGACAGAGTAGAAAAGAAAGACATGAAATTCGGAGCAGCGGTAGCCTTGATGCCTCGAGCAGCGCTGTGCTGACTTTGCCCACTTATGAAGACGGGGTAAACCCTACAGGCGCCGCGGCTGTGATCAAGGCTGGTACCAAAAAAAAAAAAAACAGGATTAGAGTGACTCCTCGGGTCTCTGGTGTGAGCAGAGGAGCCGAAAACAGAAAGGCATTGACGACACTTGACTTTCGACACACCGATCAGCCTCCTAAACGTTGACCTGCCGCTATAAGTAAAACTATTAACTCAGGTCGTGAGGACACGCCTGACAATTGACCGCATCCTTAATTGAAATGCATCAGGTCCGAGATCAGAGGCGTTTACGGCCTCGTTGCACGCAGAGTGCGAAAAAAAAAAAAAAGAAGACATACAAAGGAGTCTTTTAAATCTCTGACTCAAATAGATAATTAGACATAATGAGTAAACAGTGCGGCTGCGAGACGCAGGCGGGCTTATTGCTTTTTAATTGTGTTTCCCTCAGTGCGCCGAGCTCGTTCCGACAGCTCCGGTACCTGTGTGCGTTGGCCCATGTGAAGCCAGGTGCAGTCATTACCACAGGACAGATGGATCAGCAGAAGTGGAGCTCGTTTCCCTTGCAAGGCAACACGGTGGCTGCCATATGTAGGCTCATCATTAATACCGACCTTTGACCTCACGGCGGGCGCCTGCCATTCTAATGGAGTTAATTAAGAGTGTCCGCCAGTCGGTGGGTAGGGTTTGTCTGCAAATTGTGGCTGCTGTGTGGAGAGTAAAGATCTTGTAGGCATATATATGAGTTTGCATCCGTGCATGTGTATTAGAGAGGGAAGATGCCTCATATATGTGCATGGCGGCCGGTGTCAGACGAGTTTAAGTTCGGGGGCTCCTTTTAATATTGCCAATGCAGCTCCTTTGAAAATTCATTAAAGTACTTCGACCCCTCTGCCATCTGTGAGCGCGAGAGGCGGGCGAGAGGGAAGCAGCTGGGGAGAGCTGGGCGATGAAAATTCTGACACGGGCAAAGGAGAGCGGGCAAGCCCCCGGACACCGAATGAAGAGCCACTTATAAGCCGGCTTTGAACCGCTATTTATTTATTCCTCAACCTTATCTGAAGGTTGGAATTTCTGATTTGGATGCAGATATTAAAAAAAAAAAAAAAAAAAAAGGAAAGGGGGGGGGGGGGGGGGTTAGCCGGGGTGGCGTCTTAGCTCTGGTTCAAAATTTGAAAGACAAATAACAAGTGTTATGTAACCGCGACTGTAATGAAATGATAATTAAAAAAAAAAAAAAAGGAAAAATCCCTCAGAGGTCTAATTATAAATGCTACAAACGTTGCTTAGTGTCAAGCTAAAAAATGTAATTAACACCACAATAACATTTAATACGAAACCCAACAGTGCAGCCGGATTAGTCATAAATCTTCATTGTTGAAGTAAATTGCATAAGACGAAGAAAAAAAAAAAAAAAATACACACAAAGCTAAGCCAGATCATCATCATATACTGGAGTTGAATGGCTTAATGCACGTTTAGAACCTTTATGCCTCCGTGCCCGACACTTATCCTGATTTAAGCTTCAATTCCATTCGCCGAGACAACTCATTATCCGTGTGACTCCTCCGTAACTGCCGACAATCAGCGCGGCGAAGCACTTGATTAGCATTGTTGCCGGCGCTCATCTCCGGGCTATCTTCGGCTACTGTCATCCTCACGTCAGTTGCTTCTCACAATAAGGTGATATCAGTCGCAGTGTTTATGCCCCTGTAATCACTTTCTGCTGC
>CAAKHC010019049.1:41686-49921 GCA_901007825.1 Macroramphosus scolopax
GATCACATGAAGTCACTCTGACACAGAGGGAATATTACGCTGAGACGGCGCCGAGCTTCAACAAACTGACCTAAATGTTTGCAGGAAGCCCCCGTGTGGTTCGCCGTGCTGTGACTCAGGTTTACTGAGCGCCGTGCGTCTGTTCCAGTAGATTACAGCACGGCTCAGATTAAAAACACCCTTTGATGAAGCTTTTCACAGACGCACATTAGGAAGATGTTAGAAGTTCTCTGGCACCCACAGGAAGGTTTACAGGATTCTTTATAGCGTCACATGACAAAGAACATCCATCACACCCGGCTGGTGACGTGTCAAACCCAGTTGAACAAGGTTCAGTGATGAATATCTTCAGCAGTCTGTTGCACTACGAGCGACGGAGATCGTCCGCGTGCACACGGTCCTGCTACGTATTTATATCCTGTGTTTATTTTGCTGTGACAGGTTTTCTTGCAGCCTCCCACAGGGAGTTCAGCAGCGGAGCAGATCCTTGATGCCCTGGATGCTGCAGCAGCAGCAGATCTGGGCCAGTGGATCAGAGACCTGGCTGCTCCATCGGCCTTCAGCCTCAACGATGCAGAACAATCTCAAAATCCCATCGTCATCCACGTCTGCAACAATGGAGGACAAAACTAACGTAAAGATAGAACCTAAAGACGATGCTGGCATGTGAGAAAGGATCTCCACATCTCCCCAAAGCAGCACCGATCCAACCGAGATCCTGCAGCTCCGACTGCTGCCGGTCGATAACTTACAGAGTGCTGCGTTATCAGGGGAGCCGGCGAATTCACACGGTTCCAACAGGAGATCTGGACAGAAGATGAAGATGGGCTTTTTAATGCCCCGTAAGACGACTGGGTTTATCTGTGCGTGTGTGTGTGCGTGCGTGCGTGCGTGCGCGCGCACACCGTATCAAGCCCGACTAAAAGCTACTTAAGCACAGCAGCGACCACACAGACTCAAAAATAGACACACACTTCCTAAAATGCCCCCCCCCCTGACTGACAGGCTGAGAATGAATCCACCTCTGCCTGTCAGTCAAAGAAGGAGATTACTACTGAATGAAATCTGGCAAAGCTAACTTTCTTCTTGGCTTGATGTTGCGATGTTGCATCTTCCTGCATTGATAAACCTTGTTGACGGAGGCAGCAGCAGCAGCAGCATGTTACCATGTCGGTTCTCGGTTTGCAGCAGACCTTTGTACCATTTAGAGCAGGACCAGCCTCCCTCGGCACGAGCAGTAATTACAGGAGGCTTTGAATTCTGTCGGCATGTCGGCAGGGAGAGTACCGCACTACTTGGAACATGATTTGAGGGGACAAAACCAGTGACGGTCACAGCGGCCGCAGTCGGTGGTGATCTGAGTTTGTTTTCTTCTTGAAGATCACAAAACAAAAAGTTACATAACAAGTGGACAATAATTGAGATTCATGGCAGATTATTAAAGCTGACAATGAAAGGAACCGACATGTTCGCAGGGTCCAAGGATATAATTCACATCAGTGTTTCTCCTGGCCCTGGAGGTTAGAAGCTGAGAAGGTCTGGACAGTAGGATGAAGAGGAGTCTCCACTGCATTAAAGAAATACTTGAACAAACCTCCTGAAGTCTTATTTCAGACCTGCTGCGTTTCCTGACAGGCGACCGTTGTTCTGGGGGAGTCGCACATACTGAAACACAGCACGCATGCTGAGGAAGTATTTTACAAAGTAAACCAACAGACAAAGCTTCTTCCTTCAACTCCTGACAGTTGCACAGCAACCAGGCAACGACCCCAACAGGTACCTGCTCCGAGGCGCATGCATCACCGCGTCCGCGGCCAAAAGAAACAACTCCCCCCTTAATTCAATTACATCCGCCAGCTGCAGTCTGGAGAACAAGAGGAGAAGGAAGTTGTGGGAGCCGGAACATACGAGCAGCTGTGGGAGCCAGGAAACGTACAACACGGCCCAGAGAGGAGCAGCGAGGCAGCGAGGCAGCTCCCAACAACTCTAGCTGGGTGAAGATGAAGCAGTGACGCACTCGCTCGGTCCTGCTGCTGCCTGATAGTCGACCAGGGTTAGTCGTTGAGAGGCCGACGGTTTGATTGGTTGGTTGGACACATACAGAGGAAACAGAGACACCGGTGGTCCACTGGAGCACCCGGACCCATCAGGAATGCACATTGGATGGACTCCAGCTCCAGGTCCAGCTGATGGTGGAGCCCCGTGAAGCTCAGGTCATGCTGATGGTTCAGTTAACCGCTGAGTTAGTTTAAACACATCAGCGTCCACTGGCGTCACAACAAGTCTCCCGCTGTTACACTTAATCTGAGCAGATTATATCCCATGCACACATACATGTGCATAACGATGAGCACATCATCCGCTGGGATTAGCCTCTCACACCCCGGGATCCCAGATTCCTCCGTGCTTCTCGTGGGAAATAAAGTACCTCCAGCCAGAAATGACAGAGGCCGTCGCTACGCTGCTCACTGCCAAACGGCATTCTGGGTAAGATTGATGACGTCTATTTTTGCCCACATCCATCACGAAGGTTTAACATCCTGAACTTAATCTCAAATAACTTAAAAAATACTTCCATCAAAGTTTATTTATCTTTTTGTTCTTCTGTCCAGTCTTGTAGCAAAGGATCATGGGAGATGTGGTCTTCATTAAACATCACCACTGCTGATGAAACTGATCTCAGTGGATGAGGAGTCCTCAGTTGGTTGTTAGTAGATGTTGTTAAACTATTTTAGGGGTCAAGAAGGAGCCGCCGAGCTTCAGTTAGTCAGTGTGAAATCATTTGCAGCTGTGAAGCTCCTGAAACTATCATCTCACGAACCGTCTGGCAGGCTGACGGATGCAGGAGACAGTCGACCGGTGCACCTCCAACCCTCCAGGACCCGGCAACCTCCTCCTGCCTGGCACGGGGCTCCACCGGCAGCCCGGCTGGGAGGAAACACCGGTGTGCTGCTGAAACAATGTGGTTTCAATCTGAGAGGAGTCTGGGCCTGTAAGACTCCAACTCAGACTCCCTCGGCCTCTCAGCAACCAGACGCTCTCGCCCCCGAGGTTTACTCAGCAGAAGGTTGTTCTCTCCTCTTGTTTTGTTTTGGTCTCTTGATCGTCGCCACACCGCGATCGCTGATGGTGTTTTCACAGAGTGTGATACGTTCAAGAGTGTAGGAACACAGGACCTCCTCTGAACCGCTCACACGCCCGGCCGCTACCGCTAACATCAGACCAGCGATGTAGAAACACAGAACAGGTCTCCTCCCGGCCGTTGGAGTCAGGCGTCCCTGTGACCCCCCGACACTCGAGTGTCCCCTCGGCAGTAGAATAACTTACAGCTGAAGGAGAAGCTTCTCTTCTCTCCATCTCATGTGTGAATCTCTGGATACAAACGTTACCCGGACGCCCAGACGAAACTCATCTCAGGACACACGACACCGACGCCGTGAGAGGAGCATTCCAACACTTCAGGAAGCTGCAGTCCGAGGGCGGAGCAACCAAAACAGCCTGATGCGACCACAGGAACTGGGTGGGGAACAGATGGGGTGATGGAGCTGACGGTGGCGGAGAGACGGTCCTGCAGAGGAGAGCTCAGGACGCGGATCTACACTTCTTTCTTTGTGCACCTTCAGATGGCTGAAGCTGGACGTCCTGCTGCAGCCCCGAGGCTCCATACGGTCCATGACCCCGCCGCCATGCCTCAGTTATACCAGCAGGTTATGCACACACGCACGCACGCACGCAAGCATGGATGCTTAACCACCTGCGCTGACCTCTATCGTTCCAACTGCACAGATTGAGTTTCCACAGCATCTGTACCGGCCACATGTACCGAACATGGCTAATACAGACGGACGGAGGGACGGAGGGACGGAGGGACGGAGGGACGGAGGGACGGAGGGACGGAGGGACAGACAGACGGAGGGACGGAGGGACAGACAGACGGAGGGACGGAGGGACGGACAGACGGAGGGACAGACAGATGGAGGGACGGACGGCTGCAGCTCAGCACTCATTTCCATTTAGATGAGGTCATTAAGAGCCTTAAACCAACACGCAGGATCTCCACCACCCCCCCATTCGTCTCACAGCAGTGATGAAGAAAAGAAAAAGTCCAGGAGAAATGTGGAGCTTCGGTTTGGAGCTCAGGTGAGAAGTAATGAAATGTTGCCAGTCCTCCTTCACTCTCGGCTCTTCTCCTCCCTCGTCACTTGCTCTTCATCCCTCCATCTTCAGTTAAAGACAAACTCCGGCCTGATTTCAGACGAGCTCATTGATACAGGATGTTGTTCCGTAAGTATCTGCACCCAGGAGATGTTTTAAAACACAAGGAAGGAACCTTGAGAGGTTCATAAACTTGAGTTATTCAGGCAGGGAACCAGCGCTGCTTTGATGGAGGAGGGGCGGTGGAAGATCTGAAGAACCTTGGAGGCCGGAGTGATAAACAGCAGCCTGGACGTGGAGACAACCTGAGCACCAGGAAGTTCCTGCAACAGAAAGTCCTGCAGCAAGTCGTCCTGCAGCGCAACGGTTACTACGCCATGAATGTTTGGGATGCGACTCATCCAGTCTGCTGCTGACAGGAGACGAGTCAAGCTGCAAAGAGCAGGATGTCAGACAGGAACAGCAGAGGACATCAGGGGAATTTTCAAAATAAAACACCCTGTGCAGACTCCAGATCACATGAGAGGAGGTAACTTAGTAGGACGTAAACAACAACACTGACAACGGGGACGACATCAGACCAGAGTCCAGTAGGATCTCTGAGCCTTCGTCACTCGTCAACAATCACTGCTGGTGCGCTCTGCTCTGTTTCCTGCCGTCCTATAAAAGCCTTGTATCTGCTGCACGTGGAGGAGGAAGAGGAGGAGGAGGAGGAGGAGGAGGAGGAGGAGGAGGAGAGGCTCAGATTTCATTACATACTCTACATGAGTGAAATGCCTGGGAGGCTCCTGGCCGCTTCCCTCCCCAGCTCCCCTCTGTGTGTGTGTGTGTGTGTGTGTGTGTGTGTGTCCGTACACTTCCCCTCCCTCTCTTTCCCCCTTTCTCGCTCTGACATACAGACAAAAAAAAGGGAATCTGTCAGGATTTTTTTGGTCTCCGAATGGATTCATCCCACAGGGCTGCTCGGGGCTGCACCCACGAGCCCCCGCTGCATCGAGGGACGGAGCCCCCGCTGCATCGAGGGACGGAGCCCCCGCTGCATCGAGGGACGGAGCGCAGTCAGAATATGAAGAACCTGGAGTGGCAGAGACTCGGAGAACCAAGTCATTTCTAGTTGTTGTTTCATTCTAATCTCTGCAGGACTCGGGGTCTCATGTAGCATCATGACCGTAAACACAATTGAGACGGAGGCGGCGACGGTGTGCCCCCCCCCCCCCCACACACACACACACACACACCTTAATAACTCTCCTCACAGCAGCTGGTCCATTTCATGCTCAGGGAAAAATAAGACGGATCGATTGAGGCAAGAAATGAGAGAGAGAGAGAGAGAGAGAGAGAGGGGGGAGAGAGTGAGAGACAGACAGACAGACAGACAGACAGACAGACAGAGAGAGAGAGAGAGAGACACACACCATGATTTATGATTTGTGATGTCTCGTCTCGTCCATCCAGCGTCGTCGCCTGCTGATGATCAGCAGCACCATCAGACTCTCTCCAGCTCGTCATCATCAGTCCACTGGGCTGCAGGAGGAAGTCGTGACTGAGTTCTCTACAGGTGGTGTTTTAAAAACAACCGAAGCTCAGCCAACAACTGCTGCTGCTTCACCGCCGACCTGACAGGCAGCAGAACCGGTTCCTGAACGTTCCTGCTTCTTATCTGCAGCTGCTCCAACTGTCGCTCCCTCGTCATCGTCAGCCCTCCACTCAACACAACATCTCACTGCTGCCATGAAAGTAACGTGACTGAGAGATGAACAGTTGAGGTTTATTTATTTAGCCCCCAGGCGCAGGCAGGTGTGACAGGACACGCCCCCCCCCCCCCCCCCCAGCTCAGAGTCACCTGTTGAACCTGCAGACATGATGGACCGAGCAGCTGCTCAAACGCGGCATTCTGATCCGACTGTAGTCCGACACCTCTCCAGAACCGGGGGGGGGAACAAGGACCCCCAGGTTTGTGTGTTGGTGTGAAAACAGGATGTTAAAGAGAGCAGAGGGGAACTGAGGAGGCAGCCGAGTCAGGACACAGACATCCTGCGGACACACTCCTGCAGCTTCAAACACACACTCTCACACACACACTCCTGCAGGGGGGGGTGATGACGCACCATCACAGATATGGACGGGGCCTCAGACAGGCAGACGAGGTGAAACCACCCGACAGGTGCAAAGGGAACCTCCCGAACAGGAAACTACGTTTGAGTTCAGTCCTGCTAAATCAGATATGATGCCTGTTGTCATGGAGACACAGCAAAGCTTGTGATGAGTTTACCCACAATTCAAAGCAGCATAGTCCTACTTAAAAGCAAAATACTTTCTATGACTGTTGGTCATTTCTAAGAAATAGTCAGCTTGTCACTACGACCGAGGCGACGGCGTTCCTCCGGCCCGCCTCCCCCCACATCTGTATCGGACGTACAGAGATGCAACCTGCTCTAAGATCTGTGCAGACACAGGAAAAAAAACATCTCTTTCCCAGAGTGACGCGATCCAGACCGAACCCTCCGGCCATGACAGCGGCGGTCAAGTTGTTTTACTCCTCCACAAGAAGCCTCCTGTCATGTCGGCTAACTGCGGCCTGAGCGACGAGCAGCGGCGCCTCGATGTCGGCGTGTTTCTACAGATCGGTCTGTGCAGCCTCAAACTCCAGTCGGCCCTCTCAGGACGCCTCCAGTGTCCTCGTCTGCCCTCGGAGTTTAACAACCTTGTTACAAGCTGCTCCTCTTCCTCCCTCCTAATTACACTCTCACATTTAACCGTGACATGATGAGACATCTCGGCAGCACAATGGAAGTCAGATCGGGTAACATGGACGGAGGCCTGAGCAGAATACTTAACACTGATTTGGGCCAAATTAACTTTTCACTGCACATCACGCATACTAATCCTCAGCACAGCAGCACTGGAGGGGAGTTAGAGGTCTTTGTTCCTGCAGCATCTTCACTGATGTTATGGGGAGTTGGGCTGGTGAGGACAGGAGAGATGACCTGGAGCTCTCCGATGACCCCTGTGACCCCTGTCAGCCTCTCCAAGTCATCGCTGGTCTCCCTCAACTGATTCTGAAGCAGCTCAAATACATTTCTGTGCACACAAAACCAACTACAGGTGGGTGAAGTTAGTGGAGCTGGTTCTGATCCTGAGAAGCTAAACTGTGAAAGCTAAAGGACGACCGCTGCACCCCCGGCCAGATAAGATGCTGCTGGCAGCAGGCCGGAGGTGAAGGTCCTATCGAGGGGGGGCGACACCTCGTTCAGCAGCAGCTGTGCCTCCTCTCCGAGCTGCCGGCACTCTTGTCACACCAGATGAGATTAGCGAGGACTGAAGCCGGCGCAGATAACAGAGAGAGTGCTTGAGAAGCCGAGAGACAGATAAGATTCACAGTGTGGCCAGAAGTCTGCAGACACCTGATCACCAACACCGCGGCGTGTCGCTGTGTCCTGCTGCAGCTCAGAGCTGACCAGCTGGTACACGGACGTCCTCAGATCCTCAGAGGAAGAGGGGGATAGAGAACGAGTCCCACGATGAAGAGTCCACCAGCAGAGAGTCAGAGGTCCAGTGGCTCTGCCGCTGTTGTCATGGTGAACTCGCACTGATCATAACAGCAACAGCAGGAGCTGCCGCAGTGACAGGTGGGGGGGGGTGAAACCACCCGTAGATGGAGGGTCCTCTGTACCCCCCACAGCAGGTGGTCTTCAGAGGGACTGTGATGACAGACTGACAGAGGAACGTCTGGGGTGCAGATCCTGAAGCGCTCTGGTTACTGCTGGGAAACGCTGATCCACCTCGGTGGTCAGCAGCATGTCTCCTCGTCTGCAGCTCCTCATCCTCGTACTGCTGACGCAAGAACGGACGATATATTTGCTCATTTAACATTCCCTTACAAAGCTCACACCTTTAACAGCTGGACAGCAGGTACCACCTCCTCCTCCTCCTCCTCCTCCTCCTCCCCCTCCTCCTCCTCCTCCTCACTCATCAATGATTGGCTCCAAACTGTTTGTGATGTCACAAACTCATCACGAAAGATTTTCGGTGACATCGTTCTGCCCGGTGCAAACATCCAACAGGAAGAAACATCCTTCT
>CAAKHC010019050.1:13574-32356 GCA_901007825.1 Macroramphosus scolopax
AAGATCATGTGTGTTGTTATGTAACCGCAACGACAGACAACAACATTTACAACTGTATTAAGCAGAGGACCACGCAGACACACACACACACACACACACACACACACACACACACACACACACACACACACACACACACACACACACACACGATCTGACCCTTCTGTTTAATCAGATGAAGATTTTGACCTTTTGGTCGACTTACAGGTTCACCAAACGCCAGCGGCCGGGGCAGTTCGGAGGGGAAAGGAGGGCAGGTGGATGCAGCGTGTCCTCCACTCAGGTAGTTTAACCAAACCTGAAACTAGGCTGCAGCGAGACCATGATGTAAAAGAAATACAACACTCATTCTGCAGAGCACTTAGATTCATAAACAATTCAACATTGTCCTCTTGCACAGCGGGGCTGAAGTGAGACCTCAATGTCTTCATTGCTCCTCTGTCGATAAACTAAAGAGAATATAGAACCCCTGGTTGTGATATAAATCAAAGCTTCTCCGCTGATGAGCAGCTCTTCTCGCTGTCGTCACTCAGCGGTCGGTCAGACTGAGCAGTGACATGAGAAGATTAATCAAGTAAAGCATGCGGATGAGCGGTTGGTGGTCGAGGTGACGGGAAAAAAACAGTACAAGTGACAAATAGACAAAAAAAAGCAAAAGGGCGATGTCATCTATCAGTCTGACAATCGTCATTAAGGCCCATCGTCTCCATACAGGTGTCATGGAAACAAGACACCTGTATGGAGACGCTTGTCTATCATCAATATCTAAATCTATTTGTTTACAAGGAAACTCCACAGGGAAACTTTAGGTAGAAATAACTTACAGCCTTCCAACCTTGTAACTCATCATCCATCTATCGGAGTAGGAAACAAACGGCGGTGGAGTGTTTCTCCTCTTTCTATGCATCCATCCATCAGTCATCACTTTAAAGATCTATAACAGATCAGTAAATTCATTGTAATTGAAGCGATGAACCTGGTGAACTTTCTTCACCCAGGTTGCATAATGAGGTTGTTTGTCTCATCTGACCTTCATCACATAATAGGATTGAGTGACAGGCGGATTGTTAACCTGAGCCTAATTCCTTTCTGTTTAAGGAGCTCTGGCGCAGACTTTCTGGCTACCAAGCTAATGAATGAAGTGTGCAAACAACACGCCTTCAGACACGAGAGAGTGAACTGGACCGGCGTGTGGGGGGGGGGGGGGGGGGGGGGGGGGGGGGGGGGGGGGGGGGGTTGACTGAGGTGGTTGGCAGGAGAAGTCATGATTCAAACACTCAATGTTAGTGAGGACAGGGTTTATAATACAGATATAGAATGCAGATGCACACAGGGCTCAGGATGTCAGAGGTCACAAGTTGATGATGTCGCTGCTTTATGGGTACAAAGAAGAAAAAAATGCATTTTGGATGGTCAAGTCACACGTGCAAGTAGCTCGTAGGATCATGTGAGGATGTAACGAGACAGGCAGATAGAAACAGTCCCCTTCCTGCTGGCCGCACTACTGCCTCTTCTCTTTCAGCTTGTCTTTAATTTTCTGAGGTTCATCGTACTGTATCAACCGCAGGATGTCCTTGTTGTCCATCACGCCCTGAATGAACTCCCCCTCGGAGATTTTATCTGAGGAAGGACAAGAAGAAGAAGCTTTAAAGCAGCTGCGGTAGAGGTGTTCATCAACTCAGTAACCACGGTAACCCCTGCCTCCTAACGTGAACATGCAAAGTTTTGTTCTGGTGTTCAAACTAATAATAGAAAGTTCATGAGGTGTGAAGTACCGTTCTCCTTCTTCCCGAAGAACTCCCAGATTTTTTCCGCCCTCTTCTCTGGCGTGTTTTCGTCATCGGACAGATTCTTCTGGTCATCAGTAGGAATCATGTTGAATATGGACTGAATGGAAGAACAACGTCCAGGTGAACACTGGACTTCATTAGAAACACATAGAAACACACACACACACACACACACACACACATATACACACACATACATAACCAAATACATATACACACATACGCACATACACAGACGTACACACACACTCGCCTTGCATCAGTAGATTTATTATTAGGTCATTAATAATCCTAATATTCTCTCAGCTTGTCAGGTGTGTGATGTGATGAAAGAAGAAGGTGCAGGTACCCTGACGATCTCCAGGATTTCATTTTTGCTGATGGTCCCGTTCCCGTCAACGTCGTACAGAGCGAAGGCCCACTCCAGCTTCTGCAGAGTCTTCCCCCCCGAGGTGAGGTGCAGGGCGACGATGTACTCCTTAAAGTCCAGAGTGCCGTCCGCGTTGGTGTCGAAGCTCCTGAAGACATGCCGAGCGTAGGCCGAGGGGTCTGCATTTGGGAAGAAGCTGGCGTAGATGCCTTCAAACTGCTCCTTGCTGATCTTCCCGCTGGGACACTCCTTCAGGAAGGACTGGTACCAAGTGCAGAGCTCGGCCTCGGAGTATTTGGTGTTAGACTTCAGTTCCTCCAGGAGCTCCTTCGACAAAGCGCTGCTCTTTGTGTTCCCCATCCTGCAAACACACAGTCTTCTTCTGGTCTCTCTGGCTCTTGGAGGTTTTGGGGGGTAGGTCCTGTGCAGCGCCTGTTCCTCTGCCTCTTGTTCACCGTGGTAGCCCCTCAAGGTGCCAAATGGGATTATGGTCATCACTACCTAAATCCAGACAGCTCTCTTGAAGATTAAAGGGGATAACCACGTCACGCCACTATGACACCTTATGAGAGACGCAGCTGAATGAGCGGAGGATTAAACTCAACAAACACTCCACAGGTCAACATCTGGGAGGCTTTTTATGTCTTCACCAGGACGTTCCGTCTGCCATCGCTGGACGCAAACAACCTTCCATCATATTTAGTTGTGCAAAGCTGCAAACAGGCTTTCTGTCCTTTTTCACTTCTCTGTTCTTTTCACTAGTCTCACAAGAGGCGAGGAACCGTCCTAAATAAAGACAAGAAGAGCAACAACGGACGAGCAGATGGAAAGGCAAAGTCTCTGAACTTAACAAAGAGAAACCAGGATATCAGTCCACGTGACCACCGGTGCTGTCAGGGAGAAGACAAAGTCCAGAAAACATTCCCAAAACGTCTGCAGGGAAATAAACACCACGATTATCCAGCAATTAAAAGAGGAAAAACTGGATGAAATACATGTATATATATATATATATATATATATATATATATATATATATATATATATATACATTCAGTAATCAGACCCAGGTTTACCACATTAGGACATTTCATATTGTAAAGAACATTTTCGTCCCCCCAGAGTGCATCGAAGTAGTCGGCCGTCTCTTTGTCCCAAAGTTCCACCGCTGGTGGTCGTGCTCGGTATGAGCTGCTCCGCCACAATGGGATGAGATTATCTCCAGTGTAATAGTCTCAAGCCAGATTACAAAGACCATCTGCTGCAGTGGTGGCAAAACCACAGCAAGTGAAGGCAATTAAAGAAGCGCTAAACGAAACACTGTGCGACTCCCACCAGGATAGAATGACCACATGCATCCCAACAAGTATTTAATAACGAGGTATTTGATGATGATGATGAAGATGGAAATGACTCATTGTCTGTTAAAATCACCATGGAGGGAAAATATTCAAACAAATATCTGTTATAAAGGAGCTTTTTCAATAAATGTCATGTAGAAATCATAAAAACCCTAAATAGGACTTTTCATTTCTTTCATTATTTTTTTACTTGAGTCAAATCTTCAAATCATGATGAGATCAGGATTAGCAATATTACAAAACTATGTCTATGTAGGCTTAAGAGTCCTTAAACTTTATACTTTTATATAATACTTAGTCATAAAATACTGAGCAGCTTCACATCTGGCACTTGTAAGCTTCCATATCACAGGGTCACAGAGGGCTTCCCCCTGGCAGGTACCGGTTATGTAAGGATGAGTCGATGAAGTACTCCCCTACAACAGGCTTACAGCTTCATCAGGTGTAACGCTGGACTCATTCGACCTGAATTGTATTACACGGAGGTTCACAATAATCTCTTGTGTATTCATTGAAATTACTCTGCGAGAAGCTCGGTGCTCAGAGGAAGAAGAGGGATGCTCATCCTGTCAGACCTTCATGCTTTCTGAGCTGCTGCTGCTCATTTTTAAGCCCATTTCTTAGCATTACATAACGTGAGCAGGTTTAAACATGTTTGTACTAAAGAAATATATTTTCTGTCTTAAGTTCTTAAAGGAACTCGTATTATATATACATACAATACACACATATTAGATATACTTATGAAACACAGTTGACTTAAACTCAATTTTGGGGCAGATCTGTTTAACGTTTCTAAGACTTGTTTTTTTCCATGAGGTTTGGTGGAGGTCTCTGCTCATCTGTCAACAGGACAACACAAAAACGATCTGCTCCTGAGTGGAACAACTGACGGCGGCTGATGGAGAAGATGTCATGATACCTTCAGAGAGAGAGAGAGAGAGACCGCTACTGCATCTCCTGTGTTGAGTGAGGTGGAGCAGAACATTCAGTCCACACAGCAGCTGACATTAGAAAGATGTTCTGTTGCTTCTAACTTCCTCTCTGACTCATCAGCTCAGTTCAGCACCAAACCACAACACAGACGTTGTTGTGTTGCTGATGTTGTCAGTTGTTCTAAACAGTGAATGTTATCGGTGCAGAACGGCATGCTGGGAAGTGACTGAAGGTTGATGGGACGCGTTCCGATTCCTCCACTTTCAGCTCTGTGGGTCGTTTCTCTTCGTTTGCATCAGCAGTCCATTAGCAAGCAGAGACACACACATCATGGAGAGATTCTTCATGTGAGTCTGCACATCTTATGTCATGTGTCACTGACAGCGAAGCGGGCAGTTGATCTGATGTCTGTGGCTGCAGTTACATTCAGATACGCTCTGACATGAAATGCCAGAAGAAATCAGGGAAATGTAAACAGAGAGAAGCATGTTCCGGATTATAATCTCAGATCAGGGTAATCTTTTTTTCAGATGACCATGCTGAAAGAAAGTCTGGAATATAATTTGCCATTTGTAGTGGATGATATTGCAGGCAAAGATTTGTAGAAGGGGAGGAGCGATGGGGTTGGACGAGCCGCTCGGAGCCACCGGACGGCCGTGGGTTTCTATTGTTTCTGTGCTAAAGGACAGAATGAATCCTGTAATCGAGGCTCATCATTAGAGGCGGCGGAGGGATGTGCACAATTGTCCTTCTCACCCAAGAAGGCTCCAAATGCCACAAGATTATGAAGATTTGATACATCTGCTGGGAGGCGAAACACGGTGGCTGCATATCAAAAGCCAGGATTAGTTGCCTTTTCATTTCATCTCCACTGGCCTGGCCTCGACCATGAGGCTAGAGCGTGGACGGCGGGCTTCTCTGGCACTCACCCTCAACTTTGTGGCGTTTGCTTTTGCCTTATCAGCAGTGACCACCAGCTACTGGTGTGAGGGGACCAGGAAGGTGCCCAAACCGTTCTGCACGGGGCCGCCACTGAAGGTGAAGCAGTGGTTCTGCATCCGCTTCAACAGCTCCAACATCAACGACAGCCGACTGGTCCAGTACATCTTTGAGACTGGCGAGGAGAAGTTTCTCTTGAGGAAATTCCACGCGGGCATCTTCTTCTCCTGTGAGCAGACCGCCGACATGAACGGTAAGAAGAACCTTCGGCGAGGCGTCCTCAGACAGGAAGTGAGCAGATAGGAGACGGGCTTGTTTACTGGTGTTCAGTTCACAACCACAGGAGATGATAGAAAGTGTTGCATGTTACATGATGCAGTTGTCCACTTACAAACTGACGAAGAGCCTTTAAAACGAATCACTTCTCACAAGAGGAAGAAGAGCAGAACACGTCCACTGTGTTCTTCAGAAGGTGTGTGGCTGCAATAATCAGAATCAGAAATCCTTTATTCGTCTCACGACGGAGAAATCTCCGACTGTCTGTCAGCTTCTGTTTTACAAGTTGCTCATAAAGCTTCCGTCAGTCTGAACCGGATTAAGATCATTTTATCTCCGAGTTGCATGCAAGCCGCCCCGTTTGCTTTCATAATCTCCGGTAATAGTAAATAAAGAGTAATGAACATTTACATGCAACCTTGACACAAACCGTTCGCTCTGCTGTCATCTGCTTTATAAAGTAAATGCAAGTCACACACAAGAAGAAACATGTTTCTCTCAGAAAAGATCTGCTCTTAAAGAGGATTTAATTCTTGCTTCCTCTTGACTTCAGTGTCAGAGGAGGTTACAGAGCTGCACACACTCAACATTAGGCTTCTTTTATTGCCTGCAAATGTCCGGAGGCTCAGAGCGGCTTTAAAGAGAAAAACTGTATATGTCAAGTCCACATGTTCCTACGATGAGCGCTGGAGATGCTGCTGCCTGAGACACACACGTTCTGATTCATTAATGCTCACCGATTGAGTCCAGAGATCCAAGCTGACGGATCCGCCTTCTACCTGAGGTACGGAGTTCACTCCTGGAGATGTGTTAAAGACTCCCGGACAGAAAACATCGGTCACCACGTGATAGACGAGACCACCGGGACCGTCTGCAATGTGAAATAACACGACAAAAATATTCAATTACAAAATGAATCAGTTACACTATAAAACTTAGTTTGCGCAAATTTATTAAAAGAACAAATTGTGTCTCATGCTTTCAGTTAATCAAGCGTGGGAACAAATTATAAAGTGTTTATGAATTAATAAAACATTTTATTTCGGGTCTACCTACCAAAGTGGGGTCGATGTATGTATATGTATATTTCTTCCTCTGTCTGGCCGCTCCGGGACTCCGTACGTTCACATCTTTGCACTAATATGTGTTGTGTTCTGCGTTGTTGCTCGCAGGGTTCGACTGCCGAGACTTCTTTGATATTGCACCTGAACATGAAAGAGGTTTGTAAAATGATTGTTATCAGTATTGATTATTGCTCAGGAGGTTTACGGGTCTCAGTGACTGAAGAAAATGCCACACTTGTGTTGTTAGTGTGTTGTTAGTGTGTTGTTAGTGTGTTGTTAGTGTGTTGTTAGTGTGTTGTTAGTGTGTCGTTAGTGTGTTGTTAGTGTGTTGTTAGTGTGTTGTTAGTGTGTTGTTAGTGTGTCCGCCAGCATCCAGCTGTCGAACCAACACTGTGAATCCTCTTCATGCTTCTCTGAGCTTCATGAGCTGCTGGCCTGATTTTATAAATCCAGAGTCCAGACCTGAGATTAGCAGACCTGTTGTACTGCATATATTTGTTCCCCTCAGACAAGTGGGATTATTTAGTGGGGACAGGCGATTATCAGGAAAACACAACTGCTTTCTGACTCGCCCCTCCGCCCTCCGTCTCTCTTTGTTCCCAGGGGTCCTGTGGTTGTGCATCGTGGCCGAGACTTTGTACCTCACCCTGCTGTTCGCGGGCGGGGCTCTGATGACCCTGGAGCAGTGTCCTTGCTTCAGTGTCATGGACAAACTGAAGCTCAGTGCCTTCGCTGCCATGTGCACAGCCCTGTCAGGTAATGCTGCACCCACAGGTTTTCTTCTTTTTAATCTGACCGTGTCCCACGGCGGGGGTCCTCTGTGATGTCGACCTCCCACTGCCGTCATAAAGCTGGTACACGTTGAAATCCTCTGGTCAGCCTGATTGAAGTTACGGTTACACAAGCGTCGCTTTGAGGCAGAGCTGCTCTGGAGATGTGAACAATCTCATTGGCTGATGTAAGGAAGAGTGGGCGGAGCCAGAGGCCTGCAGTTGAATTACAATGCAAAAAGACAAAGTCCACTTTGCTTGTTCGCCGACTCAACATCCAAATATTCATATAAAGCTTAACATCTTTTAACCAGCGACTTCACATTATTCAAATAACTGCTAAAGGATCTGCTTCATGCACGATGTCGGGGCCCAGCGACAAGGCCCCCGCCTGACAGCACGCTTGGAATATTCAACATGCAGTTCTCCAGACTTTTATATCATTGTTGCAGAACACAAACTCCTGACGTGCCTGACAAGGATCATATTAACCAAACTAAAGCATCCAAAATGACAAAATCAATGTCCCGTCTTGCTCGTTCGCTGTCGGTTTTCTTTTCTCTTTTTGATTTTTAGCAGCAGGTTTGTGAGCAGGTGAGTTAACGCAGGAATACCTTGATGACGACCCAGTTCGGGGGCTTCTTTTGGCTAAATATTGTGCAGTGAAGACAAATGAATTGTCGGCCGACATCTTGTATTCAAAGCCAATATTTTTTCAAACGTTTCTGATTGTGATGCTGTTGGACTCAGATAAGTGGACTAACTGGATTTAATGTTACTGGAGTGAAGTCTGAACCCCAGAACGCTTCTATTCGGTGATACGAGTGCAGAGAGGCAGGAGGTCAGGCGGCCCAGAGGAGAAGCTGACAGGCGGCGAGCATCAGTGACCGTACAAAGCGGTCAACTGTGCTCACAGCCTCGGAGGATTTGCTGGTTTGAGTAATAATCGGATTGCAGCAGCGGTTTTGGGCCATGCCAAGACCTGCCCAGAGGAGTTACCTCCTACCCCCTCTGCTCCCCCATCCCCCCCTGTTGCTGCGAGTTAATCCCAAGAAAAGCAGCTGTGGAGAGGCAGACTGATGGTTGAGAGAGAGACGGGATCCCGCCGTGGGGGGAGGAAGAGCCTGGACGCCACCGATGGATGGATAGATGATGTCAGGCTGGTTGTGTCTGTCTGAGAGCCTGGAGGTTGGAGGGAACGGTCCCTCTAGTTGGGCAAATGTTGGGTTTGGGTTAGCAGTAGTTAGTAGTTCACGTATCCCTCCATGACTGTGAACCAAATATTATCAGCTGGTTCATGGAGACCAGAGTTTCTAAGCCTCTCCGGCCTCTTAAAGAACCTCTCTGGTTAATTCACTCATTCATTCAGTCCATATCATTAATAAGAGGAATAACAGGATGCACGTGTGACTGAACAGTAGACATGGATCCTCTCTTTTCCTCAGGCCTTTGTGGGATGGTGGCCCACATGATGTTCACCACCATATTCCAGCTGGCTGTCGCGATGGGCCCAGAAGACTGGAGGCCCAAGACCTGGGACTACAGCTGGTCTTATGCGTAAGAGCTTTTTTACGTTCCTTCTACAAATGTATCAGCCGACGGTTGGTGCAAACAACATATAATACTGTGTTTTAAATATCTTCTCAGCTTAGCGTGGAGCTCCTTCGGCACCTGCATGGGCTCCGCGGTGACGGCGCTCAACAGGTACACAAAGACAATCATTGAGTTCAGATTCAAGCGGCGAAACATCGAGAAGAGCCTGATGGTCAAGCAGAAGCTGATGGAGCTCGATCTGCCCGAGCAGATGTGGGACATGTACCTGACTGCTGTGCCCGCCGACGCCGAGACGCCGCTAGAACTTCCAGCCAACGGCCACAAACCGTCAACAGGCGCTACGTTTGTGGTGGAAGTGGACAATGTGCAGGAACAACAAGGAGAGGCTTACTGCTAAAAACTGAGCCTCAGTAGGACACAGCTGGGACCGGACTGCATGGACCCTCCGTCCCTGGATTTTACATTCTAATACAAGACAACATTTGCAGGTTTTGTTTCCTCGCAGCCTCCTGAAGTCAAGTTGCATCAAAGTTTTAGCGGGGACGAGGCTTGGTGACCTGATGGAGGAGAACACTGAACACATCACTGCTTTACGTTAACACATCAGATTGTGCAGGTTTTATGTGTCCAAAGCCAAAACTGAAGGGAATTATAACCACGACTGGTCCACAGGCTCAGATGGGAGGAGCTGGATCTGTGCTCAGATCATCAAACAGCTTATATGAAATGTGTACACGTGTCTCTGAAGATGAAAAATAAAATACGATTGTGATTTAAAGAGAAGAAAACCAAAACCAACTCTCTGCTTATGACAGTCAGCTCTGTCACATCTGCTCAATCCGCTGCTCCAGTCCTGGCTTATCTCTCAACGCCGGAGTCCCATGAACACATCCTCTGACTTGACAGTCTCGGTCAAACACAGGAGTTATTTCTCAGAGGCAGAACTGCCGTGGTGGCAGCGGTAATCTCATAAGGTGGCGAGAATCCAAGAAATACTACGCTTGGCTTCTTCTTAAATTCCAGGCTCACGGCGGAAGTCATAACTCCACTCGGATATTTGTTGCTTATACTTAAACCTACATGTCAGCATAGTCATAAAATAAAATCACTTAGAATTGTCAACAAACCAAATTTTATTCAAACAACTCTGATATATCATTTATGTCATTACATAACAATTAATGAATATTATTAGTTTGTGAGAAATGATACCTGACGGATCAGGTGCGCTGTAATAACAAAGGAAATCGGCTATTAACACAAGAAAAATTATATTAATGAAAATATATTTATTCTAATCAGCTGCGCTTGGAACTTTCATTACATTAGTCGTATCTGAATTACACAGAACAGATCAAGTTTGTTGCTTTCTATCCTCCTTTTGGCCTCTGTAGGACAGTGAAAGTACATGAGGTTCTTGTTGAGTTGGGGTTGCTTCCCCTGACGCGTCATGGGATGACAAGATCTTTATAGGACCGAAGTGGGTGATCGTCAATGTATTTGTTAATGTACCAACAGGAGACGTGAGCCCGGAGGTTTTCTTCAACCAGGAAGTCCATGGCAGCCTGGAACAGAGAAGGATAAAAGTAAGAACGTGATACCAAATGATATACAATGTATGACTCTGTTTTGTATTTATTGGATGAATAAAGTGAGTTAAATATGGTGGAAGAGCAGTGTTACCTGTGACAGCAGAGCTGCAACACCTTGGCCCCTGAACACCTCTGGTACATAGGTGGACATGAGATCCACCTCCTTCTCCCCGGTGAATCTGTAGCGCAGCGTTGCACATTCATCGGCCCCTGCAGACACAGTCGACTTGATTGATTGATTGAATGCTTTATTTAGAAAGACATGGAAGCAGTACAAGTACAGTTCACAATTCAATGGTCCTCTAAACTGGATCGCTCATAAAATCACAAAGGCTTGTTTAAAATGAGATCCCTCACACATTCAAATCATGATGAATTCACATCAGGTCTGGAGACTGTTCACTATAGCAGGGCTTTACAGATGTGCAGCAGCTGGACGTTTGAGCCATGAAGCAGCTTCGTCTAAAGTAGTTATTAGAATAAACTGGAAATCAAATGCTGCTTAAGAGTCTTCTCTTACCCAAAATATCTTTTCAATTCTGCAGGTTGTTATCGAGAAAGGAACCAAATCTGCCTTTGGAAATTCCCGTTTTTCTACAAGTGCCCCCCTCCCTCCTGTTACCATTGTGCTTTGTGGTCAGGTTGGTAAACTACTCAAATCTGACGCTTTGACCAATAATACGTATATGAAATAGTTAGGTGGCCATGACCGGATCACATAAACTACAATGCATTCATATTGTCTATATCGCATTTGCCGCTAAGCAACGGCTCCTTAAATTCACATATTTTTCAATGGAGTTTGGAAAGAGGTCGAAGGTGAGGTCAGTTGAATCAAAGTAACCGGATACGAAAAAAGCTGTCGTTTCATTAATTGAGCATTTTCACTGAAGCGTGGACGTGCAGGCCGCGACTTGACGCCGGACTCGCCGGCAGGATGTCCCCGCTCACCGGGGATTCAGCCCCCGCGTGTCTGCTTACCGGCCCCGCTGCCCGGAGAAACGGTGAAGCGCCGGTTCTGTCGGTCGTGTTCCACCGTTAACCTGCAGCCGGAGCTCAGCGCACTGAAGGCGGTCTGGTGAAAGTGAACTCTTAGTGACAAGTCACCGAGTCTGGAAAATAGTTTAAGCGCCATTAAAGCACGTAAAGACACGTAATACAAAGTAGAAGTAGTAATAAGGGATCTCCGCTAGAGGGCGCCAACGGCTCGCTAATGACATGACATAACCACAGCGACGATTTAATGGATTTAATTGATTTATTAATGAGAAAAAAGCATTCAATTTATATTTATGATTATTCATTTAGTTTGACAAACAGGTGCTGTTGTAGAATGATAATATATCTTCATTAAAAGTTATTAGAAATACATTAAAGTTAATTAAATGCTTTATTTATATTCAAAATGTTAGTTGACAGACATAAGAACAGTTTCATGTTCAACCTCAGTATTTATATGTATATAAAAAAAACAAGTTTTTCTGATGGCAGATTATCAATATTATTTGTGGACTGTCAGCATTGATGAAAAAATAAAAATACCTTCATCCTTCAATTTACAATCTTGCATCATTAATATCTACAGTCGTTCCAGCAGACGGAGGCTGGCGGCAGCAGAACTACATCTTCTCAGAGATGGCAGCGTTCTTTACTCCCGCCGCCATCACAGCAAAGAACACATTAGGGAAGAAGGATCTGGCGTAGAGGGCCGCCTTGGGCAGCGAGGGAGCAATGACCACCTCTTTCCTCTTGTTGTTTAAAGTCTTCACGAGCTCTGCAGCTGCCTCGTCTGGAGAGATGCCGAGGGGCTTCTTGATGTACAACACTGCAAGAAGAAGCACAAATACATTTTTTAATTAGAGTTAATTAAAGCTTCAAGCATCCTTAACTTATATATATATAATTTATAATACGTAGTGGTAGTGCATTGTTCATGTACTTTACCAAACTATTTTCCTTTTTCTCTCCACTCTCCAATAATTAACAGCTCTATTTACTGTATTATTTTCACACTCACACGACCAGATGGATTTGGACGCTGCTGCCTCTGCCTCCCTGGACCCAAGTCTGCTGATGAAGGTGTGGTTGATGGTGCTCACGGAGATGCTGTACTCTTCCACTTCAGCCCTCAGACTGTCGAAGAAGGCCTGAACAGCATGTTTAGAGGCTGCGTCTGGACCACACAGCAACAAGTTATTGGAGCATCTTATGTGAGACCCTGCAGTCATCTACATCCTAACTACCCACACTGTCCCGCTGTCGGCTTAAACATGTTATCATCTCTCAACTGTTCATTTCTGGTAGGTAGGTAGATTCTTTATTCATCCCGGCCTGGTGGCCTGGTGATTGGGCCAATAATCACTACTGATTGGACGTTAACGAATGCTCCACAGCTCCGTCATTAAGAATTGAACGATGTCGTAATAAAACCCGAGAACTCACATGACGTGCGGAAGGGAACAGCCAGTTTTCCTTGAATGCTGTTGACCAGCAGCAGATGACCGGTTCTCCTGGAGATCATGGAGGGCAGCACACCTGAGACATACATGTTATAATCTAATCAAATATGACGAAATATCAAGGCTTTTAGAGAGAATTGAAATGTCCATAATCACCTTTAGCCAGTGTGACTGGCCCAAAGTAGTTGCTGTCCATCAGTAACTTGTCCATCTCCAGAGACAAACTCTGAGCAGGAGCTTTGACCTTCATGCTGCTGTTGAGGATGAGAACATCCAGGCAGCCGTAACACTCGAGGATCTCTGCGATGGCGTCAGGCATGCTCTCCATGTCCCCGAAATCCAGCAGTACCAGCTTTGGAGGAAATGTCTGGGTGGAAGACAAAGAGGGAGGCCTGTGAAGCTGAGGCGTAACCTGTCAGGGATGAATGAACCTCAACCTGCTAGTGGACTCACCACGCTCGGGTCTGACGAGTCAGCCAAGTCACCCGCAAGCTCCTCAAGTTTCTCCCAGCTCTTCCCGCAGAGGATCAGCCTCGCCCCTCCTCTGTGGAACACACTCGCACATACTTCAGTGGAATGAAAGGGACAGAAAACATCATGAGTTGTTGTCATTAAAAAAAGAACATCGGCTCTTTCCAGCAATCGATGACTCGACAATCACTCTCCATCTTACAGTCCGCTTTATAACGCAAAGTATAATTGAGTTACCTTTTCCGAGTCCAGATAAAGAGTCAGATATAACAACCACCTTGTTGCGTACTGTTGTTTTGGTCAACAGTGCCGAGATGAAACCATAGAGGTAGAAGAATCCAGCGGTCAGGACGACGAGGCAGGGCAGCAGGAGAATAGTGGTGGTCCAGGCCGGGTCCATCTCGTGCACGATACCCTGACAAATTATTGTAGTTTATATATATAAATACAAAAACAATGCAGAATATGTACAAGTCTGCACAATGTTTAATATTCAGGAAATATTCTTATTCTTGGAATTCTTTCCACTCTCAGAATTCATCTTGCAGATCGCTACACGATAAAAGGTTGTACACCTGACAACTTAATTAAATTAATTATTTATTCTTAAAACCATTGAGTTGTTTTTTAAAGTCTTTTAGTCATGAATTTAGGTTGGATCAACTTAAATAATTCCACTTATTTGTTTACGATGAAATTAACTCCTTTTATCTCCTCTGTTAAATCTTATGTGTAAAAACAGTGTTCATTTTACATTTTTAAGTCTGAATTCCAAAGCAAATACAGCATAGCTGCTAGCTATGCTGTATTTGCTCAGCTAACTTCCTGTTGATGTTATCATCATATTCAATATTCACAAATAATTTTTGATGAACATTTATTTCCCAAAATAATTTAAAAAACAAAAACAAACCCTCTCAAACAACCAGCAGGTTGGTTCATGGAAGCTGATATCAGTCAAAGCATGTTTAAAGACGTAAACATACTTTGCAAATGGAAACATGATTCCTCTGACGATGAAGGTGAGATGGGATGGGGTGTTCATGTTAGGATCAAGTGAACTTAAAAGGAGCGTTTCATACCCAAATGTTCTCCGGCTCGGTTACATCGGAATCCATCTCAACCCTCTAAAATAAATCTAACTAACAAGTCTGAAACAGAAACAGAGGACAACATGTGCTGACAGGAGGATTTAAAGCACTGATAAGCACTTGGTTATATTGAGTTGAATCAAACAAGATCTGTTGACCTATTTATGAGCTGTTTTTATCTTTAACTCCAGCCTGCAGGGTGTTCATAGGTTCTAACGTATGCCAGCTTATGTAAAGCATTAAAAGGTGCTATATGTAAGTAGTTTAAAACATTCAGAATGCAGAGAAGCGACAGAAGAAAAAGTTTGGCCAAAACGTCAAAGACATAACGGTTGGCAAAAAGCAATGATTAGTGGTAGAAAGTAGAAATAGTAGAAATACGGGACTGAATGGTGTCAACAGCTGTTTCCTCACTATTATTGTCTCGCTAAAAACATCGCTAAGCTAACAATGACGTCATGTACAGGCACCTCATGGAAGGATTATAAATCCTATAATAAATCTTGAGTTTTGGATAGTTAGAAGTGGCCAATTCTTACACATAGCACTTTTAAAATGTATCTTTCTAACTTTTAAAACAACAGGTTGAACTTTCAGAAGCTTAGTTTTTACTTTGCTTGAGAGCAAATTCTCAACGATTCAACAGTTTTTGTCAGACAGTTTCGTCCAAATGACGATGTGCAGATAACTTTTTGTTTTTCGGTGCCACAGGCTCCTTGTGTTGGTCCAAGAAGGAGCTTCTAAATATAAACTGTCCTGGAAATAGACAGTGTCTCTCAAATAGGCTCAATGTCACACACAAAGTCAGGAGACCCACTGACACGGCAGGAAACTCAGCAGGGAGGGAAACGGTCGTGTCATGCAGCGTTGCATGACATTAAAGACAATTAAAAGAAATCTCTCAAATTGAAGATAAAACAATAGAAACAAGTTGCACACTGTCTTCTGTTCCACAAGTTAACTTAAAGCGAGTATCTGACTGACTCAGCTGTCTGACCTCGATGCTGCAGGAGGAGAATTAACCAGCACACTTACTGCTCGTCTCTGGGGCCTCTGCAGATTTTCCTCCGGAGCCGGAGCTGCTCGAGCTGCTCGCCTCGGCTGGTTCAGAGAGCTGCTGGGACGGAACAGCCGGCCGACCTGCTGCAGCAAGACGTTGGGATTTGAGCTCTTTTAATAGCAGCACAGCTGAGTCAGTTATTTTCCATGTATGTTGTCCACATGTTATGTTTAGAATGACAGGCGGGGAGGGGAAACTGATTCCACCAGCTGCCGAGGGATGGTTGGTACTAGAAAGAATAAATACATGTCGTGTGCGTGTGTGATTGTGTGTGTGTGTGTGTGTGTGTGTGCGCGCGCGCGCGCGCGCCTTTGTGCAATGTGATTGTGTGTGTGTGTGCGTTTGCGTTTGTGTTTTTGCAGTGTGTGTGTGTGTGTGTTTGTGTGTGTGTGTGTGCGTGCAGTTTTTTGTGTGCACACATACATGTTTTATTCTGTTGCTTTGCAAACTGTGTGGCATCCTCAGTCAATATTTCCACAAGTCCTTAATTGTACGAATCCTTTAGATTTTACTGACAAAACATGAAGATCCATCAGCTTCTCTGCACGGCATCATTCACCAGTAATTGTGTACAATTACAATTCATTTATTCTTTTTTCATTTTGTGTCATGCCATTTGTTGAAGCTGATATTACTTGTCAGTTACTCATGTCCTATGTATTCTGATTTAATACGATTTTTTAATTGTGTAGTTTATACATGTAACTTACACAAACATTTTCTAAGCAAAAGCAACTGAACTCTTCATGAGATATTCTTAACCGCACTCTGTGTGGTTTTATTGTTTTATTGTTATTATTACTTTTTTTTTGTAAATGCTCTTTATTGTGTGCACTGTCTCTTTGCTACTGTAATACGTACATTTCTCCGGATTTCTGATTCTGATTCTGAAAGTAGTGACCGGAAGTCGCGTGTTTACTACGTCTGTCTTGACACCGGGGGGTGGGGGGCGGTTTTTCTGGGTTCGTTGCTGCACAGATCCAGCGGACAGCACCGGCCGGCTGCATTGTTCCTCTCGGACACGCCACATCTGCCAAATTCCACACCGGAAAATAATCGGAACAATGTCAGATTTTGAGGAATTCGAGAAACAGCTGAGCGAGAATCGACAAGGTGAGGAAAGTGACGTTAACGGTACGCGGCTCTGTTCGGCTCGCATGCTAGCAGCGCCGCCACAGCGCGTAACGGTAAATAAGGTCCCCCGTATATTTTATGAATGAATAACTCAATCTGACAACAATTTTAACGGACGTGACTCAGCTTTTCTTCCCTGTTTAATTAGCTCCGTGAAGCCGGTAACCTCATTGTGACATCACACAGCCGCTGCTAAACTCACCTGCCGTCCTCCTGCACGAGCGGCCAAATTGCGTTAACATTTCTCACCTTTTAAGCGTCTCCTGCGGTTTTCCATTGATAAATTAGGTGCAAGTGTTACTTAATTACCATTTTCAGAATCACCAGGATTCAGTCTTTAAATCGGATTACACTATGCAACATTTCATGACTAAAATTATTTATAAACAGCTGTTATTTTTATTGATTATATTTTATCAATGACAAGAAAATTGTCATTCACTGTCCAAACAACAATAATAACATTAAAAACAACAATTTTCATTATTAAGATCAGTCCCATCGTCATTTTGATTGATGCAACACTGCTAAAAACAGAACTAATACAACTTTCCTAATGTTTCAGTCTTGATGATAGGTGGGATCGATCTTATCAGACTATTTCATGACTGAAATATATAAGAATATGATAGGAAACTCAGACCCGGTTATGTAGGACAGATAACTACGACACAAGGAAGCTCCACACAAACAATCTAAAAGTGAACATGTAGTCCAGGTGGAGCCACCAGGTGGATCAGATCGATATCTGATCTAATCGTTTCGTCTGCGCAGAGAGAGAACGAGAGAGGCACAAAAAGAGGAGTCGCAGCGGATCTGCGGGTCGAGGCGAGAAACACCGCAGCTGGAGCAAAGACAGAGGGAGTCGGAGCCGGGAGAAGCGGAGCCGCAGCAGGGACCGGAAGAGCCGCGACGGCAGGAGCTCCTCGCGGGACCACAAGAAACACAGGTGAGCGGGCCGGAAGCTACCTGTCATCTACTCCACACTGTTTAAGACGTCATTGATCAACCTCCCACCTCCACCTCACCTCCTCAGCACTGATGGAGTGTTGAGATCGGACAGCTCAGCTGTAATTGACTGAGCTGAAGTTCTTATTTATTTATTTATTTATTTATTTATTTATTTATTTATTTATTTATTTATTTATCAATCTATTTATTATTGGGGTGATAAAGTAATTTGATTACTAAAATGATACTTTATTCATAAATGTATAATTTCTACAACATGTCTAATAGATAATTTATTCATATAATACACATATAAACTGACTGAAAAGCACCAAGATGTGATGCCCGTTGATGCCTGACCTTTTATTAAATGTATTCCCTGCGTGTAGCCATTCTCCGAGACGAACGAGGAAGAAAAGGACCTGCAAATACTGGGACGTGCCTCCTCCTGGCTTTGAACACATCACACCAATGCAATATAAAGCTATGCAAGGTAGTTGTCACCGCTGCTGTGCTCGCTGGGAGTCAGTCTAGAAACCAGGTTGTAAATCAATAATTATATACAAGTTTTCTCTTCTTGAGGTTCTCAAACAGGTGGTGTTATTGTTGTCTACAAAAGTCACCTGGAAATGAGTCACTGCAATTATCTCTTATTAAAATAAAGAGGCTGCAGATGAAAACAGTTCTTTCTCCTCAGCGGCCGGGCAGATACCAACGATCGCTCTGCTGGCAACGACCGCCACCACTGGACTTGTTGCAGCACCAACACAAGTGCCCATAGTTGGCAGTCAGATGACACGACAAGCCCGACGCCTCTATGTTGGAAATATTCCCTTCGGAGTAACTGAGGTAGAGTGACTTGTGCATTCCTAGAGCTTTCAAATCAAACTCCATATGTTCAGTTGTTTCCCGTCACGCTGCTTGTGTGTTCTTCTCTCTCTGGCTCTCGCTCTCGCTCTCGCTC
>CAAKHC010019051.1:2166-21190 GCA_901007825.1 Macroramphosus scolopax
AAATATGCTGTGATTGTACCCTAGGCCAAGATATGGGTCGTTCAATAGACATGATGAATGAAGATAATCTGTGCCAGTGAAAATGTGGCTTATGCTTCAGTTAACCGATTCAGAGAGCAGATTAACCTTTTCACACTGAGTGAAGATGCTCGCCAACTCCTCAAACTATTGAGAGAAAAAAAACATCCTTTCCAAAACTTGGCAGAAAGAACTTGGCCTTGTCAGTGCCAAACCCATCCCAGCAGCCACTCCCCAGTCATTTACTGAAACAATGATTGGCTTAGCCAAAACATGCACATGCCTCTAGTGCAAAGCATTCCACTTTCACTGCCTACTCTGCACATTAGACAGAGGACAATTTGCCTTTCTCCCAGTGTATTCACACAAAGCTCTGATTTCAGTGAACAGCTCTAAAAAAAAAAAAAATTCAAGTTGCTGGAGAAAAGTCCGAGTGGTTTCATGTCAGAGTGACTTCTTTGCGCAATAGGAATTTTTTCTTCCCCAAGCACCGACTGTCGTGTTTTCACCCCCTCAAAAGTGACCTACACCGACTGAACACGAAAAAAAAAAAAACACATGGCAGTCTCTATGACAACCAAGACAAGAGTTTGACTTTGGATACCACCGGAATACCGAACAAAGTTATGCTAGAAATCCAGAACCTGATACATATCTTTGTAGTATTTCATGTGTCAACATACAGTCGACAATGTCAGCCTGAATCTGGCATGTCATTCAGCTTCTGTGTGGAAATAGAAATCCAAACACCTTAAAGCCTCTGCTTACAGCAGATAAGATGCAAGTACATCTGATCTCCCTGTCAGTTGACCAGGAAATCAAGACAGAGGCATACAAGCAGCTTTGGCTTCCAGCATGGTCCGTGCAGCGACCTGTGCGTCATATATTCTCTGGGTGTGTGTGCACTGTCCGCAACATTTCATGTGTACATACTCGCAAGAGCCAAGCTCCAGTCAGAGGAAGTTATCTCTTCACTGACCTAACAAACAAACAAGGCAATCATCAATAGGAAGCCGCGCTTAGTTAACACTACTGCAAACCAATTGGGTTGTTTTATTTTTTTTTTTTAGGGGGGCACATGCCAAATACGTAATTGCAGGCTTTTGTGAGCATGAGTTTGCAAACCCTCTTGCAAGCAGAGGGCCTATTTTTCGACTGCAGTCTCTGTGCATCTCGTTTGCGGGTGCATATCTCACCTGTTAGGCTTCCGCAGACAAGTCAAGGCAAGAGAACTGACACACCCTCCGTCAACAATCACTACAATAGATACTGAAGGCTGAGTAACGGCTGTGGAAGTGCACACTCTGAAGAAACCACAACAGAAGCTGGTTGAAAGTGAATAGCCCTTGCAGCTTTTCAGTGCACACAGCAGCTCAGGGAAATTATCCCAATCTTGAAGCTAAGCTTTCATCCAGATCTCCTCTAATCCATTATCAAGGCAGGCTAGAAATAATGTAAAGTCAATCCCTGCTGTTGCACTAGATTAAACAAGAAGCGCCCCCCCTCAGTATCACAGTAAATGCAAGCCTGAAATGTGGAGGTTAATGTCTGAAAGTGCATCTAGTTGTTCGAAACGTCATACAGTCGCATTGGTTTCAATACATGTTTTTTTTTATAGAGGGTGTCATTTTTTATAATCCGTGCAAACTGGGCTTCATAAGAGTATATGAATCGTTTATGCATGTAAATCATTGCACTTGGCTACCCACATAAAGCTCCTGCCAGATGGGACTGCACCCATACATAGCATAGCTTTACTGATTTCAGCATATTCAGCTCATCTTTCCCGTACATGTTCAATTCCAATCCTTTCCCCTATTCAGACACACCTTGATGATCTAGTAATCATTATGACCTTTTATCAGTTCACGCCCATTGTTCTAAATCCAGATGCCCAAAAGGCAGGAACAGGGGGGGGACTACATAATACTTCCTTGACTTCTCCTGCATTAGAGGCCATATTTATTGAACATAGGAGCTAACAGGAAACAGGAGATATGCCATTTGACACACTTTATTAGTCTGGAATAATCACGTCACTGTGAATATTGAGGGCCCAAATTTGCCATGAAAACCGACAGCTTTGAGAGATGAATGTGTCAATCTACAAATGCGTATTTTTTTCAGCAGTTAAGTTTATCCCCATTTCCTAAAACTCAAGGCTAAAGATAAAGTATATACATCTATATATCTATTATTTTCATACACACAAAGCACATCATCCCTACACTGTTGCCTCTGGATCAATAGTTTGGGGGTATTACTGTAACCATATTGCATCTCTATGCATCATCGACAGAACTTGGTTAAATTAAATTGATGTAACATTAGTGATGTAACCGAATTGGGGGGGCGGGGGTTTGGGTTCCGGGAAGGACAGCCGGATCTCTAAAACAACTAACATAGATGCAAGTAGCAGGTTTAAAAATCAAAAATATATATTGCAATTTACCAAAACGTTGTTGCAGATCTCCTGCAGCTCCTTTTCCACTTTCTCTCGATACTCCTTGACCAGCTGCTTCTTCTTCTCGCTCCCATCAGTCTTCAGTCCGATGCTGGACAGTACCCTCCATGCGGACCGCCTCGCCCCAACTACGTTTTTATAGGCGACGGACAGCAGGTTCCTCTCTTCGTTTGACAGCTCGACTCCCTTCTCTGTGACCTCCTTCATGCAATCTGCCATGTCGTCGTAGCGCTCAGCCTGCTCCGCCAGCTTGGCCTTCTGAATAAGATCCGTTCTATCCATAGTTTATATATTTTAGGGCCTGATGAATTAGAATTCCAGGTGAATGCGACGGTCAGGGAACTTGAATGGGTGTAAGTTAGCGGCGATGTTATCCCCAAAGCAACGTGACAAGCTGCGAAAAGAGATGATGAAATTTACGTTAGGCGACGATGAAGCTAACATATCAATTAACAGAAAATATAACCCGCAGATCATCACAGTGACATGAAAGAAAAATTCAAATGGCATAATCTAGGTAACAGGAATGACAAATACTTCAAGCATTGGAAAATACGCCTGCGACCGCATTAGTATAAGATACAAAAATAACTGTCCATGGTTAATGTTACATAACTTCGCATCCTTTTTGTTGTATTTGAAAGAGCGAACTATCTTGATGAATTGGTATGTTGCTTGAAATACGTTTCCTGCGGACATCAGGATCAGTGACCTGTTGGCGTTTCGCACGGCAATCCGCCACAAAGCTGTCTGGTGCAGCTACCTAGCTAGCTAGTTAGCAGAGCTAGCTGGCGCAAGCTACATGGGCCACTCCTTTGAATAAAAAAATGTCACCATATCGTTACTTTTAAAAAACACGAAACGAGTCGCATTGAAAATGTATCATCAACAAACGATAACACAATTCAAGGAAAAGGGAAGAATACATTCGTCGTCGTTTCTCACCTACTGAGGTCCAAGGTTGATTCCCAAATTGGTCCGATCTGAGAGATTGGTAAGAAAGGCAAGGAGCGGCAGTGGCAGCGCAAATCCAACAGAAAGCTAAAATAAGGCGGATCATCTACGTTTCGATTCTCCAATCGTAAATCGTATTTTCAATTGATCGACAGGAAGATTTAGCGGTTTAGACCAATAGTTGTTTAGCGCGGGGGAAGAGGGCGGTCGGTTTATGATAGTTTGACAGACCGGAACGCTGCAGCGGCCGGGGCCACGGGGTTTCCTCCAATTAGAGCAAGGGAGAAGACGTCATCGCATTGCCATGGTGATGTACGTCCAATCGCTCACCACTTTCGCAAGATGTAGGCACTGTAGGCGGGTGTGGCACTCACTCGCTTCTCCTTGGGCTAGGCCAATGTAGTATTATTTATCACGTATGTATTAAACGATTAGTATGGCGATCATAGGTTTCTTAGAGATGAACTGGGCATCGCTCGCAAAGTGGAAGAGATCAACCGGCTGCTGCCGGAGGAAGTGACAAGAAGCCGCAGTAAGGTCGAGAACAGCCTTCCAAGAACAACAGGAAGTCCCATAAATACCCTATTTCACGCTAAACAGTTAAATGCAATCTCATCCCTATTCAATAAGATATTATCAAATGAATATTTCAAGCTTGTAGCTTACTCAATTACTAATTGTATACTACTTTCTAATTGTTCTGGGATTTCTTACATATTCACTAATTTGCCATTGTATTAGGTACCCCAGGTATACCTATTGTAGCATAATAAAACAGACCGGCAATAAATCAGGATGACTGTATAAGTCTTTATTGAATGTGTTCTGCAGAGGTTCTGATGTATTTTACTGGTTAAAATGAAGTCTGTAATTTTAGCAAGTCATCATCCTATGCTGTATATAATTGTAAGAATGCTTTCTCTCCTTCTCAACCCCACAACACACTGCAAAGACAAATGCAGGCCAGGTTTAAACTAGAAACCTGTTGGAAAAAAGATGCACATGTCCTACAATAAATTGTAGCTTAATTAATATTACTGTGATGTACATAATATTAGGAACCAAGTACAGTTGTACAATTAAAGCAAAAAACAAGTTATTTCTTCTTCTTGTTCTTCTTCCCTCCCTATATAAACCTCATGAAGGGAGGGTTTCTGGCTGTTTTATATCTTATACTAAAAATATTTTAATGTTGAAGCTGTGTATACACTCGTGCTGTGTATTTATACATATAATATAAAAGTAATGGCCTGACCAAAGGTACACAAACAATGTAAACAGGAAACTTACTCTGGCAAAATATTGGAATGAAACAATAATCAAATACTGCTGAGTAATCAATGATAATGATATATTTTAACAAACAGCTATTTTTAAGTTATTCATTATTAGCTGCATCCAGAATCGTTTTGTATGCCTCTCTCAACAAAATATTACTGGCCTGGCACATTTCATAAGCATCTCTTAAATGCCTGCTGATTCTGGGAATTAAACAAAATATATTCTCTTTTGACTGAAAAATATCTCTAGCTCTCATATTATTTCAACAAATGATTTTTATATTTCCTTGTGATTCCTGATTCCCATCAGCATGGATGACTATTTTTCTGCTGGGAACTGTTGCCAAGCAACCAGTGGAGACCTCAGGGAGATACTACCAGCCAAGAAATAGTTTGGCATAACCAACACCCATTAAATAATTGTTTCTGTTTACACTTTTTATAACAACATGTAACATGTTTATGAGCCTTAGAGGTGCTGCTCGGTTGACCATTTTCACATTGTAATTTTGTCATGTCATAGTGGGGTAAACACAGGTGTAATTTATCAAATTAATTATGGTCCCATTCAGTGTCCGAGATATATTCATGATGATGTGTAACAACTCTACATATGTATGGCACTTCTCTAAGAACTTGTACATTTAGTGCACAGCTTTGCAGTCTAGAAAATCAGATTACTTACCAGGAAAACATTGAGGGCAGGTTCTTTAAGTTATTTATCTTATCTACAAGTCCTGCTTGCTATCAGCCAAACTCTATAAAGGTCTTTTGTTATGCCGCAGCTCTCCTGACACAATTCAAACCCAACTCTGACCTTTGAGCTGGCTGGTTCCCCACCTTGATTTATTTCTTCATCACAGAAGGAAGCAGACTGACAAGCTGCTGTGCTCATGAAAAGGTGTGGGCTTGCATAATGCTAAGGCCCTCTACTCACCCATGTCTTGCTGGTAAAATCTGCATTTTAAATTCCAACAACAAAACAACTCACACATCCAATGAACAATGGCCATAATAATCCTGTGAAACCTGACAGGATACTAAAGTTGTTGTTTGATATTTCTCTCTTAAAATAAGGTAGTTTTTGTTTGCTGTGACCCACATGGTCGATATAATTAAGTAACAAACCAAATGATACATTTAATGACCGTAATCTTGCCAGACATGCAATAAAACAATAAAATACAAGTTTCATATGTTGTTAGATGCTTGTATCCCTGTTTATTCTTTCCTCCACATTGTGTGTGCATAGTCATATATCTCCAAGGTAACCACAGAGGTGTTATTTACCATCACTGACAGCTAATGAGAGCTTTAATCAATGGGTAGGAAGACATTTTCTTTTCATCATGCTTTGCGTTACATGTCCCTATAACAGCCACGGACAGAATACCTGCTAATATAAGAAATGATCATGAAATCATTTGTAGGCAGATTTTCTTCAGTCATCTCCTTTTCTTCTTCACAGCTGACTGCAGGTCTGCTCTTGTACCGGCTTCCTGACAATGAAGCCAGCTGTCTAATGCAGTCTGGGGACTTGTTGGCAGTGAATTAGTCGCAAGTGAATAATTCAAGATGAATCACAGGGGAATCTGGGTCACATTCAAAATATATCTTTTGAAGACTATAACACAGGTATTAGTTGCAGTTTTTCACCAGAAGTTATTTATATCTCACAAAGATATGGCTTCTTGTATCCTTGAATATTTGTGTGGTTAAACAGGACAGGTGCATTTTACGGAAATGATCATTCATTACATTTTCACTCTGTCAATTCTGGTGCACCTCTGAACTCAAACAGGTTTGTTCCTGCTGCACCAAACCACAAACCACAGAGCTTGAATAAAACTCCCTGCTGCATGTGAATATGCCCTGAGTTGAGAGTCGACTCAAGCTATACAGTGGCAGTACAAATTCAATCTTGGATTGATTAATTCACACTGTCATATTTAAATTCAAGGTCCAAACTGGACAGGACAGCAATCTATTGAGGCTGTATTGTACTTTGTGAATAAAGCCTTACTTAATACACTGTGTTTTTAGCATGCTTTGGCTCCAGGAAGTAGGCTGCAACCACAAACGTCAGTCAGGTGCTATTGAATTAGTTGCAGTTGTGTTACTATACTGCTAAAGATGAAGAAAATGTGACATGTTTTTTCAGAACAGTCTTTTTCGCAGCTCCTTAGACAAGCTTTGCAAATATTTTCTGCATTGAGCTCTTCACATACTAGATTCAGCACAAGCTGTATCAACAGTGTCAGCAGAAGTGCAGAAGAAAAGCCTGCATGCTGTTTAGGTCAGAGTGCATTATGACAGCAACTGCTGCTCTCAACAGGAAGAAACATAAAGGTTTACATCCTGTATATGGGCCAAACAAAACCACTCATCTGCCTTTTCTTGCCCCTACAGACTCAGTCAAAGGCTGAATAAGATAAGAGCAACTGCATCAAAGAAGCTAAAAGGTCTGATTCAATGTGCTGTGTTTTGATATTAAATAATTGAGTTTTTAATGTAGTTATATTGACTATTGTGGTAAGAGATTGAAAGTAGCGCGAATGAATTGTCCTTGGTGGTCATGCATTCTGAATTGAGAAAATGCTTTTTGACTTTCCAACACAACCGAGTCTCCTCCCTCAACTTTAGAGGCCACATCTGCCTGCCAGTCTACCAACGCACACGCTGTAGGCCAAGAAGTAAGGCATCTAATTCTGTCACGAGAAACGGCGCTCTCAGTTGAAGAGTGTCTTGTCCACAGTAGGCCAGATGGCTATAAATAGCAATGGTTAATAGGTTGGGAAATCCCATGGCGTCAGCTCTAGTTTTGAGCTGCTCCTGTAGATATTAGCACACAGTCTGCTGGCTTCTGAAGCTCATGTACATATTGTTCCATTGTTTCATCTGGATGAGAGGTTGTGAATTGTGCTTGCATGCTGTGGAGGAAGAGATGGAGATGTTCTGTCCCGACAGGGCTCTGGGAAAACTGATCCAGCACATCCAAGTAGGGCTCACATTGGCTGGATCACCTGAACTTCAACAGAGCATGGGCTCAGATTGGGCTTTTTAATGGGTTGTATTGATGCCAACATGGGAAACCCAGAAGAGAAGTGGGCATATTGATCACGAGTACTATAGAGTCTCCAGAGGGGTTACTTCCAACCACATGGGCCCTGTATGAGCACATCATCAACCCATCTGTGGTAACCCATGTGGGGTCGCCATGGAAACTGAGGACAAAAAAGGCTGTGTCACAGATAGACGAGCCCCACTTGGACGTGTTGGTTCAGTGAGACTTGATTCCCATCTATACCCATACCAATACACATTAGCTTGACCCTGACAAAACCAGACTCGTCTCGTACAGTTACATTTTAGACACAGAGCCACCCAAAGACCTGAAGCTTTAAATTTGGTTTATTTAATTAATTGCTTGTGGCTTCTAATTTGTGCTGCTAATGTTCAACAATAATGGTAACAATAGGACTGCCACCCATACTATTGACAGGGAAAAGAGCATTGATAGCTGGGACAGGATGTCTTTTCTGTTACTGCAGAGATAGAGAAGCATTGATTCCGGTCAAACTGTATCCTATTGCTAACTATCCACTAGAGAATATAAGAAAACTGCTTGAAATGTGTGCACACGGTGCTCATACACATGAGTGCTTTCGGAGTAGCCCTCATTTTCCCTCCGAAGGACTGCGGAACTGCTACAGCAAATGGACTTTGCAAGTTTCAACATTACATTTGCAGTGTGTGTGTGTGTGTGTTTATAAAGCCGGTGATGGCATGAGGTTGAATAATAGATGAGAGATGAGGCTACTCTCTAAACCTTATGATATTTTTTCTTCTGTAATAAGTAATATCCAGTCTTGTCAACATACCAGTTTTAGAAGACATTTGTGCAGTTTATTATCTGGCACTGAGTAGATAATGAGCTTGCTCGTTCTTCTGACTATGGTGAATCTATATTGTGTATATTTGGTGGTTTGAGACCTCTAAATTACTGACTGCTAGGGTAGAAGGAGGTCTCTTCTTCACACTGCGCGGTGGTGGGAGGTCTTCGCATGGCAGGCAGGCCTATGTGCTCCAGTTCACAGCCCATCTCTCGGCTCTAATTAGAGGTAATTAAAACACTCTTCGTCTTCCTGTCACCCTGTCTCACAAAGGCACATACGTACAGAGATGCAAGCACACTGCAGGATTTCAATCGGGTCTAGGCTCTAATTACATCCAATGTAGAATGTCCCTGAATGATCGAGCAGGATTTGCACTCTCCTCATGCATCTTAGTGATGTCAAAGAGCATTTGTGTCGTCTTGTGTTGCTATTCATAGCCCGAATGTGCTGAGCTTCCTCTTCACTTGGCTCTCAGCATGGTGGGAATCAGCCTCACATCTTCTGAGATAACGTTATATTTTTTGGTCCTCATGTCCAACATAATTCAAAATTCCGTGCTCAAGAGAAAATCTAACAGAAAGCCATTTTTTGAAATAGAGCACGGACTGGTAATGGTTGCTATCTGATGCTAACGGATGTTAAGAGACTAATCTCGATGCAGCACCCTTCAAACAGTGTCCTCTGTACAGTGTTTATCTCCTCTCCATCCCCCACCTACTTCGCTTTTATAATGTATGGAGCCTGCTCCGAACAGTTCTCCCTCCCACCTTCCTTTTCACTCACTCTGTGTTCCTCTCCACTCACACGACCTTTACAGGGATGCCCAACAGTCAGATATGTTTAGGCACACGTATGTTCTCATCAATGGTCCGAAAACCACGCTGCTTGTTTCAACCCATGCACACTCTCCCGTTGTGTTCATTCCTCCGTGTCCTGATCTGTTTAAAAAAAAGCGTGGATGAGGCAACTAAAATAAGGTTTCTATACACCGTCCCTCCTCCAGCTGTCCCATACAAACAGAGAGAAAAATGCCGCAGCACTCTCCGCCTCTCAGCAGCCAAATATGATTTGGAGTGAGAGTGGAGAGGCAGTTGGCTGCAGAGGGGCCCGGAGCGAGGCACAATCTCAGAGAAGAGACGAGGCTGAGAGAAAGTGAAAGGTCATCATTACAGCGAATGTTCTTACTCTCGCGTTTTTGTTTTTGCTGTACAGTATGAAATGCTATGACAGTCAATTATTGATGACTTCTTTTGGTGTAATTAGCTTCAGGCCCAGTCAGCTGTAGCGTTATTGGCCTAGTCCACTAAGAGGTCAATGATGAATGGAGGGATGATACAATCAGATGCTGATGTGGAGGCCATTATATCACTGTCTCCATTAATCCCGAAGTCAGACAAACAAGGAAGCCTTCTCCTGAGTGAGGACACATACACAGCAATAATTCCCCTTTAAACATTGAACAGCACTTTCATTTGATGTTACTATCAGATCAACACAGAACTACTATATATAGCAGTGGCTGGAGAGAATTTGAAGTCCCCTATCGTATCAAACCGATCTAGGACAAATACAGCTTGAATACTTCATGGTGTCATAACAGAAATGGAGTAGTACCTTCTTTTCATAAATAAAATAACACCCAGGCTATATATGGATCTTAGAAAGACGTGCTGCAGTCAGTGAAGGACGATCGAGCCTCATCGAGGAAACTCAAAATAACTATTTTACAGTACAACATGTGAATTAGCTCTCAGAGATGAAGTGAATCATGTGTTGAAAGATAAATCCCCTGATCCTGTCATTAGTGCCCAAAAACATTTTCATGATTTGACAATAATCATAAAACCTGCTGGATCTTTTCAATTTTGGCTGTATACTAATTCTCTATGCTTCCTTTATAAAACGCATCACAGAAAAGAAAAAATAATCAGGGTAAGCAGTGAACAGTCCCGATTTAGCATGTGTTTGAAGAAAAGTTAAATTACTAACAGAGCTCCAATTAAAAGCCCAACAGTCCAATTTCCTCTGAAAGGCAATAACATCAGACATAGTTGATAGCATCTGAAGAGGAAAGTAGAAACAGGAAAATATATTTATAAAAAGATGTATCTTTAATGTTGGGATGTCTACAACATGAGTTGTGTCAATGCCAGACTGCATGTTTTCTTTGCACAAAGAACACACTGCTTTAAACCACCGATCATACGCTTCAATCATAAATCAGGTTGACTTATTGCTCTGATTGGTTCTCTAATTCGGCCGATTGCATTGTGTTGATTTTGAAGTGCATGAAGGGGAAGTGTGCAGAGGGGGTAGCGAGAAAAAAAAAAAACTCCCACGACGGAAGATGAAAGCTGTTGTGATTCAACCTTATTGTAGCAGAGTTTGGTGATCGTGTGGAGGAGGCGAAAGGTGTTACACAACAAGTGGGCTTCCAGTACTCCCACCTCGTGTGCTACAGTGCCTCAGCCAAAGAGAGCACTTGCTTTCTCTCTCATTCTCATCTCATGCTTTCTCATTGTTTCATTGTCATTCCCCCTTTTTCTTCAGCGTATTTCGGTTTTCTTGCCCCGCCCCCGACATGCAGTATCACCACTGTAAGAGACAACCCTTTATCTGTTTAGTCAGCTTTGTTTTTCTGTTTGCAAGGTACACACCCGAATACCAACACTCTGTGGGCATGTTATCAGATAGGAGGGTTGATAGGTTCCTGTGTCAACCTGCAGAGATGAGACATTGGCAGCACTGCCCAGGAATGCATCCAATAACGAAGGTGGAAGAGACAGTAAAAAAAAGCCTGCTGAAAGCTTTCTCCAGGGAAGAGCGCACGACAAAGAAATGTTCCTCCTGAGGGGAAGAAGGGCTGGTGTGCCAGTGCAGTTTGCACTAGTAGCAGGAGGAACAGTGTGTGCCGAAAAACAATGTTTTTATATACTTCTGATATATATGCTTAATCCCTGGAGCTTCTCCGTGCACTCGAGTATGAGCGATGAATTTTAAAGCGGCAATATCTTTGGTGGTTGTGTGTGATTCCTTCAGACATCCAAGGTACCCATTTCTCAAGCCTGGGCTCCAGCCTCTCCCTTCCTGTTCTGTGGTGAGGTAAAATTAAATGGAAAGTTACTAAAGCTGTTTTATGACTCTTCTGCCACTCCCTGTGATATAACCAAAGGTGAGGTGTGTGGCATGCTGCCATATCCCCTGTAATGTGACGGGCGAGCGTCGTGTACTGCTGTCGCACTGATGAGCAGCTAATGACAAATAAATGCGAGGCTGTGACCAAAAAATAAATAAATAGCCGGAGAAAGAGTTCAGCATAATCCCAAAGTGCAGAATCGTGAACGAATGTTGAGTCGTGAGTATTTTATGAGTCACCAGTGGGCAGTGATCAACCATTGGGCCAGGGACTGTGCTTCAACATGTCCAAATCTGCTGCTGGTAAAATAAAGACAGAGTGGTTCTGTAGCAACATTAGAGGAAATGCATTTGCTTGAGTAGTTAACTAAGAAGCAGGTGATCCTCCTCTTTGAAGTCTCTATTCATCTATGTTGCAATAGAAGGACATGCAAAGAAGAAACACCCAGTTTCTGTAAAGTGTGTGTCAGGCCTCAGACAGGTTTGTCTGTCTGCCACATCACATCTTCACACGCAGCGTGGACTAATGCAGCATCCACCAGCTGGGTTGAGGTCTCCCGACGCTGGCCCAGAGGGGCTTTTGGCTCCAGAGCCAGAGTAATGTGTCAGCTCAGGCCACATAGTTCACAAACCCAATTATCTACGAGCATGCCTCGTTTCGGATCAATATATTGACCCATAGGTTTGGAATATATTCCAGTGCACCACGTTGTGCTTGCTGTCTTGGTCTGGGCCATAAATAGTCTGTTTTCCTGGTGTTGTATTTGGTCTCTTCCAGAGTTTAATCAAGGTAACGACAAACCTGCAACATGTCTGACTAGAACGGTGAGATGACAAGAGCACATTCATGCGGTAGTGTGTTCTATAAACATAATTAGGATGGGCCAGATGAAACGGTTGGGGGGAGGGGGGGTTAATTATTTAGTGGTTAAGTCAGTTCTTGAGCTGTGCAAGCGAACATCACTGGAAAGGTCATAGAGAAGAGAGCGCTGAGCCACCAAACTAAAGCAAATTTATTGCTGTTGCTGTTACGTAATGCAAATGTGAGAGCGAATTCAGCAACTCTAAGGGTCTCTCACTATCACACACCTACACACCGGGAGAGAAAAAAAACACTCGCCTTTGCTCGCCCACGTCGTCCCTTGTTCTGCAGATTACAGCTTGTAGCTTGTGTAAAAACAAAGCAGGCCATCATGAGTTCTCGCCCTCCCCTCCTCCCTCCCCTGATCGCTCTAACTGACAGTGCACCCTGTCTTTTCTGAGTTGCCTCTGCATGCCTCTGGGGCACAGATTGGCACAGTGATAAAGTTAGTAACAGCTAGCCGGGTTGGGGGATGGGGTGTGTACCAGTGCGTACCAGAATAAATCAGACACATCAGGTATACAGGTCAGCTCTTTCCCCTGAAATTAGAATCGCAAGAGTTCTGTTGTTCTGTCTGAATATTTTAGCTGGAATAGAGGCGAAACAAAAGTACAAAAATAAACCAAAGAGAAGATTATATGCAGCTCAAGCAGTCACGGTTAAAGGAATGATTTCACATTTTAGGAAATAAACTTACACTCTCTATCATGTTTGTATGTATGTATATATGTAGTGTAACTTAGAATAAAGACTGTAGATTGTGGGGAAAGTTACTAATAATACTGACACACGCTTCCTGGGTACCATCAACATCAGCTCCCTCATGTACTCCTTACGGCAGCTGAGGAAGTACAACCTGCCGGTGTGGATGATGGTGCAGTTCTACACCGCCATCATTGAGTCCATCCTCACCTCCTCCGTCACCATCTGGTACGCTGCAGCAACTGCAAAGGACAAAAGCAGACTGCAGTGCAGAGGGTCATTGGCTGCAATCTACCGTCCCCCCCATGACTTGTACACCTCCGGATCTCTGAGGCCTGCAGTTAAGGTGGTGGCCGCTTTATTAGTTCCGTCACTTGAAGGGTCGTGAGGACAAATGTGTGAATGTTTTTCCTTAAATTTCTACATTGTATGAAATTGACAAAGAGATTTGGCTCTGTGGATTCATGCTCCCTCCATCAAAACGTGTCCAAATCTCTACATGGTCAATTCACAAGTTCAACTCAGTAATTTCAGACTTCAAAAAGCTGAAGGGAGACGGAAGCAGAAATGACACCTCCTAACAATGTGTCACAACCTTTCATCTCAATGTGTGTTATGGTTCCTTATCATTAAAACAAGTTCACTCTCATCATACAAAATCCTACTCTTTCAACTTTCTTACATCCTGCTGTGGTCTTGTCACCATAGCAATGTGAACTGCCTGCCCACGCTTGCTATTCTCATTTAGAAACAATGGCTCCATAGAACAGAGTTGAATGGAAAACAGAGGAGATGTGCTGAGCATCTTCTGTAAATAATCATCAGATTATAATCTTTTCACCGTGTCTGCAGATGTTACTTCATGAGTAAGCGGCGGAAAAAATAGAGGAGGGGTATAAATAGTTCGGTACAAGTGTCTCTGTAAAATGTACTACAGTAAATGCTATATTTACAGGCATCCTGTGTCCATAAACACACAAAGGATATCCCTGGAGGAAGTACTGCCACACTGTCTGGAAACTACGCTCAACAGGAAGGATCTTATGCCCCAAATATGGAAAATCGGTTCATGTTGATTCAATGCAGTTTTTTTTTTTTACTGTATGTTGTGTAATTTTTTGTCTTTTTTGAATATATACTTTAATAGTTAAGCATGTCCTACATTCCGGTAATTCATTCTCCAGCTATCGTTTGTTTGCCACAAACTGACTCTCGCTGATGGAGAGCTGCACGGCTTCTAGTTCCTACACTTGTGAAGAACGATTTTCTTCCACAGGCGCAAAACTGTCGACACGACAGCTTTGTTTCACTGAGGTAATGCGTCTAAAAGGCTGAGAAGCAGCACAGATGGCGGTGGAGAGAGACATAGAGAGCAAGAGACGGAGAGAGAGCTGGAGACTGAGAGAGAGCAAGAGGGAGAGCGAGGTGTGTGTGTGGGAGGAGGACGAGGAGGATGAGGAGGGAGGGGGAGGGGCTTCAATCTGTGTCCAAGCCTCAGGTCACGTTCTGCTGTGATGACGAGCACTCGTTGCTCTCGTTTCTATTTTCTCCTCTCCTCTCCTCTCCTCTCCTCTCCTCTCCTCTCCTCTCCTCTCCTCTCCATCTCCTCTCCATCTCCTCTCCATCTCCTCTCCTGTGCTCTACTCTTCTCTCCCAAGGTGACCCCACTCAGTGATGATGCAGCAGTATCATACCCTCCCCGTTTATTGGTCATGCATCCTCCTCTGCTGTTCATCCTAAACCAGTTTTACTCTATAATCCTGCAGCATAAATATTTCCCACATTGACTAACCTAAATTCACATTTTATCCATGTGGGAATAAAGTCACAACAGTGCTAATTAAAGAAAATGATCATATACTGCATCGTACCTATCCCTCTATCACGTGCTGTGATCATATGGTCCAATCAGAGTTTAAAGTTGCAGTAGCAGTACTCAACATTTTGAATATTCATCTTTTGTTTTTGATAAAGGACTTCTCTCTTTGAGGCCCGGCATCAGGTCAGCTATGTTTAGTCAGCTCATAAGCTCCATAATTGTGCTGACTGTGATGCAAATGATGATGGTTGATCTAAAGAGATCAGATTGGTTTTTGCTCCATTGCTCCCAGAGATACAGTTATATGGTACATTTATTACTTCAAAATAAAAAAACAACAATCATGTCTTTTAGCTTTGAAAGCAAATTTAAGAAATTCCCCATGAATTCCTGTCACATTCTGAGCCTGGAACTGTCTGCATCCTGTCCTGATTCATTTCCACAAACCTTCTCTCTATTTTTTCTCTCTCACGCTCCCTGACTTTGACGGTTGTCATGGAGACTAAGGGTGGGGAAAAATAAAAACAGATTCGTCTGCTCACTGGCATCGTCGACGATTCCGGCAGTTAGGTCATGTGGTGAATACAAGGGAGAGACTGACGGAAGAAGAGAGTCAGACGGAGACAGATGTACAGACAGACAGGCATAGAGAAGTAAGATGCAGGCAAACAGAGAATCAGACAGACAGATGTAGGGAGTCAGACACAGACGGACAGACAGATGCAGCGAGTCAGACGCAGCCAGACGGATGTAGAGAGTCACATAGAGACAGGAGGATTCCAGGAGAGTGTGTCACTGGTGACTGGCCAGTAATCTGGCCGGCTGCTGGTATTACACACACAAAGGACAAATGAGAGAATAAAGGGCGAGTCGGCATCTATGTCATAGCTCTGATACTGAGAATGATTTGCTCTGTACTGGTGCATCTTGGTGTGACCCCATCAGCATTACACCATGTGAATGGCCTGGTATGATTTCATCAAACAAACATATGTATGTCAATCAAACAGAGTTAGTGTATCATCACTGAGTGTGTGCATATGTACAGTATATTTACTACACATGTATATACTGACATGTAGTCTATGCTGCCAGAAGAACAACAGACACAAGACGAGATGTTAATCTGGGCTCCAATGTAAAGTTGACCTCAACAACAACCCGCTCTGCCGTTGTCATGCTGATGAATGCAGCCTCTTCCCCTCCGTCTCCTTCAGGTGGGATCGTCCCGTGCTTTGTGACTGTGAATGCATTTCAAGCCGCCGCCATGCAGCGGTTTCCATAGTTACCAGTTGGCATGCCAGAGTTACAAGTGCAGAGGATAGAGAGGGAGGGGATGTACATCGGAATAATTGCGCATGAGTGTGTTGAGGAGGAGGAGGAGGAGGAGGAGGAGGAGGAGGAGGAGGAGGAGGCGAGGGGGAACAGCAGGGGAGGAATAGATGTTGCTGTTGCACTTCCTGTCTTTATATCCTGCTTCCTGTTTCCTCTCAAGTGCGGAGTGGAGTTCCTCCTCCGTCTGTCCATCCTCGTCCTCTCTTGCTTTGCCTACTCATTTTGAAATTGGGAAAATCTTCAGCTCAATATTCTAGAAATAACAAAAAACTGCTCATGAAACCCCAAGTGTCTTTTTAACCATGTTTAAATTTCGTCATCTGTCATCAAACCAAACTCCCATAAGAGGGATGAAAATGACATATTTCTCTATTCTTTGTCTTTATTTTTTGTCAGTTATTTCTGTCAATTATTTATATATTATATGACACATTATACACAGTACACTCAAACACAACATTAGCTTTTTTCAGGAGGAAATCTTATAAAATAAATCATATTGAGCGGTTTTAAAGGACATTGACACTTTGATTACAATAAATAATGTGAAAGTGAAAACATGTTGTTATACTCAAAATAGATTTTTAGGGTTAAGATACACTCACTTTATTAGGTACACGTCCATCAAAAAATGCAGTTTCCGCAAGAAATACTCCCTCATGAGGATTATAATGTGAGGCTGTGATTTATGGTGGTATTGAAAGGTACAGGGTTATACTGAGGGATGTTCCTAATATTTTGTCCAACATGATTCATACTGATCGATTGAACTAAAATATTGCTTAATTTCTGACCACACGTAGAGGAGTGGAGGTTCAGTGACTAATGAATCTGAAGCAGGTCTTCAATAGGGGTTGCACGACCCCTAGGGGGTCCGCGGAGGTACTGCATGGGGTTGCGAAATTTTTGGTTGATTAGAAAAAGTGTATATTTCTTTCATTTTTATATTTTTTCCTACAAATTTAATACACATTAATTATTTTAACAGCTCAGTGTTGTATGCAAGATGTATGCTTATAAATGGCAGTGGCACGACCACCCTGTACCTTGCACATGTTTGATATAATACACAATTTTATACAATAAATATAGTAGGGGTCCCTGCTACATCAGTTTAGGGGTCCTGAAAAACACTGAAGACCCCTAATCTAAAGGATTATTTATTTCACGCATCAGAGCAAGGTTTCACTGTCCATATTACCCAGCAAGTGCTGGTTCACCCGCTTGTCACGACTGTAATCTATGATAGTAACCCCCTCCTTTATGCCTTGACAAGGACTGCAGACAGGAACAGATCAATACCTCCCCCTCACACTCGTCAAGATGAAAGAGGGACGGAAGGAGGAGAGAGAAGAGCTGTGTGCTTTTACCCCCTCTTGCAGTCATCAACAGCGAAACTCAAGAGGAGGGGAATGAAAATGGTGAAATATTCATGAGCGGGTGAACATGTCTGTGAGAGATAAACAGAAAGGAGGGAGAACAGTGCACAGTCCAGCTCTGCTGCTGTGCATGCATCATTTGTACACCTCATCAAGGTTGAAGCGTCAGATGCAGCCCAACAACAGATTCTATTAAGTGTCCTACAGGAAGACAGACAGGAATGGAAGTGTGAATTAAAAGCCTGTTTCAGTTGTGTGAAACTGTATGTTGGATGTGGGCGTTCAGATGTGTGTGTGAAGATCAGTTTCTTGTGCAAGGCCGTAAAATTAAGGTGTGTCAGATTTAATCTTTGAAAGAGAGCAATGTTTTGTAACGCTCTGTCTTTTAAAACAACAGCAGAGATGGATGTGATGTGCTCGGCTGCTTTCTCACAACACTAATGTGAGGATTCACTCCCCTCTTCTGGCCATCAGCATTTACACAAGCAAAGATCAGTCATCAGCAGTTTTTGTTCTGTCTTGTCGGTACAAGGGACTGAACTGATATTTAAAGTCCTCGGCTTCCTCAGCAGGTGGAGGTGCTGCTTCTTTTTTCTTGTACACAGACGTCTATCTCTGTCCAAAGGTACTTAAAAGAAGGCTGATGTACCATATGATGAATTAACTGCGATGTCAAACCAACCTCAATAGAGGACATGATTACCCTGTGGGACAGCATATACAGACCAGTATATATAACTATATCTGGTTATTCCCACGAATTTGTGAAGCTGCCTCCAGCTTATATGTTCCAAACAGCTGGAACATCCTGCCCGATCGTATTAGATGGGCTCCAACGATGTCATCTTTTACAACCAAACAGAAAACATCCCTATGCAGCTCTGTTTTGCTCACCTGGATTTATCCTTTATTTTACTTCTTTTATAGGTTTTAATTTAGCACCCTTATCATTTCTATTGGGTTACTGTTTTATTCTATTTCTAATTATTGTTTTGGTTTGAACATACCCTTTCTCTGATCTAATGATTGTCTTAATTTGTATTTATGTTTTTGTTATTCATTTTTTCAATTAATTAATTTATTTTCAACACATCCTGCACATTGTGCTTCCACCTGGAATGAAAGGTGCAATCAAATAAAGTTTTGCTTGCTTGCAGCAGGGCTCTCCTGGTGTGTTTGC
>CAAKHC010019051.1:29550-40167 GCA_901007825.1 Macroramphosus scolopax
AGGAGGAGGAGGAGAGGGGGAAGAGGAGAGGGGGAGGGGGAGGGGGGGGGGTTGGGGGTGGGGAGCTACTGTTGGTTTCAGTTCAGAGTGTGAGTGGTTGTAGGGGGAAACTTTGAATATTGCTGATAGCATCTTTTAAACCCTCTCTGTCCCTAACAAAGCTGTTTGTTTTCACCCAGGGTAGTTCTTTTAATCTCCGGCTTTAAGGTTTTTATTGTATATAAATGTTTATTTTGATCTGTTGATCCTTTAATCCGCCCGGAGCTAGTGACATACACTTGTCCATAGATAGATGGATGGATAGATACTGTAGATGCTTGCTGCCTCGCGGATGCTGCAGCTGAACTGTTACAATGCCCCTCCCCATTTGGTTGATTCAACATTTTATATGCACAATTTTGATGACTCCTGAGGTTTTCGGGACTAATTTGCTTGCTTCCAACTTGCAGCTGTGCTGGCTGATGGTAATCTATCCTCAAAGAGCATGTAAACAACTGCCTGTGTCATCATCCAGTATCAGCGCAGGCGGGACCATGTCTTCATCAAGTGATGAGAAAGATTCACTTCCAGTTAAATAGGGTGGAAAAGATGTGTTACATCATATTTCATACGGAGAAGAAGAATTCAGAGTTTGCATGAGAAAAGTTTGAAAAGCTTGTTTTATTGTTTGGAGCTCAGTATTTTTCAATATATTGCAAATATTTAATGAGAGAATTTCATTACAAACTTGAATTTGAACAGCAATAACTCCATGTCACCTAGGCAATCTGCTAATGACTTTTAAATAATATATTTATGATCAAATATTAACTTCACATATGCAACCACGCACGACTGTTTGAAATAATCATTAGCAAATGTAATCATAGTCATAATTTAAATATGCTATATTGCTAGTAATTTAAACACCACTAACATTAGCTTTCACAACTAATTACCTGGAAAGTTAATCAGTCACACATTCATAGTTCTTTAAGGCGTATTATAGTATCATTGATTTTATAAATGATACAAGAAGTTTTGCTTGCTTGGAAATTTTATTTTAATTCATATGCTTTTTTTTTCCTTTTTCACTTTTTTTTTTATCATGTAATTGCTCCAGTATTGTTTCTTATTAATATGCCAATATGTTAAATCACAGCTGTATAACACTGTGCTGGCACTGGTTCCACTGGTCCCTCCACAAGTCAGGTAGGCCACCAGCTGAGCCAATCACAAGCTCAGAAGGGGTCACGGACAGCGAGGCCCCGCCCCCCTGCCCACCTGTAATCCAATCCGTGGCCTCGTCACAGGTAAAACCGGCCTCAATTTCTCAGCATTGCCCAAAAAGCGAGAAAAGCCGACAAAACCCGTTCTCTCAGTCAGGGACACCTTGTTTGTCGCCGCGGCCCTCATCCAGTGTTTTCAACGTAAAGAAGACGGATCGGATTTTCAGTACCAACTAGAAAGTCCAGTTCGACCGACCGAGATGTCACAGGAGCATGACAAGTAAGTTGTCCTGACTCTCCACTTTCAGCCTGCACAACAAACGGGTTGACACATTAAGCTTGTAATACTCTCTCTAAATACGTTTGGGATTTTTTTTACACTATTTTTGCAAGTTCTTTTATTTTAGTTCATAGCACAGGTGCGTTTTTAAAAAAATAAGCTGTGATCTTAACCTGCAGCTGCTGCCTGGACAGTCCAAAAAAAAAAAAAAAAGTGCAGATTGAATATGATTTTAGGATCGCAATATAGCTCCGTTTTTATTCTAAATGGTAAGTTTACTCTGTGACTGCCTTGTCAAGTGGAGACACGATTATGTGGGATAGTTTCCCACGCTTATTTCACCTGTCATGTTCAAGCCTGTACAGGTGTTTCTCCACCTGTCGTGCGAGGAGCGGCGCCTGCTAGAATAAAGACCGCACCGAGCTACCGACGGGCGGTTGGCATGTTTGATTTCGCTTTAAGCTCCAACAGTTAGTCGTATGTGTTTAGTCTTAATGATGTTTGTTCTAGAATAAACACGGACCGCAGCAGAGAGCTAAAACTAGTTTTTTTTTCTTCCCATATTGCCAGAGTTTTGATCATCAGCGTCGCTGTGCTGGATGTAAATAAACACGTTTTTTTTTTTTTAGCCTATATCCCTTATGGGTTTTTTGAGGGCAAATGACAAGGAGACATTTGAGGGGAATGAAATTGTACACCTGTTAGGCGTTGGCCCGACGACTAACATAGACAATGTAAGCCAGAGAAGGACTATATGAGGATCTGGTGGATTTTACTACCCAAATGTTCAGTCAGAATTGTTGTTCAAAAATGACAATTTCGAGCTAAATGCACTCTTAATTAAAGATATATAAACTTGTATTTGTGATGTGGGTTTTCTCATGTACACGTCTTTAATTTTACGCCTTTATTTTGTGAAATGTGACTTCAATTTCTGTTTGTGAAATACAACCAAACTTCTTTTTTTGTGTCCCTGGTTACTGGATTGCATTTCCTTAGAGTTTTTTATTGCCAGTAAATAATGAACGTTATCAGGTTGCGGTTTTTATGAAGACACAATTAGATATAGGATTACTAATTGTCACTTTGCTTCGGCCATTCAGAGGAAAAAAAGCTGCATTTGTTGTAGATACTCAACATGGAAACTGAGCCAGTCCGTTTACACTTCATCATCGTGACGTTTGTCGTGGCCGAGGCCCGGTTGATGGATTCGGTGGCAGGGGGTTGACTGTGTATTATACAGGGTGTGTGGTTTCTAAAGTTTGACAAGGGAAGATAATCTAGGTGAAACTTTAAAAACAAGAGCTCCATTAATGACTTAGTCAGGCTTAACACATCTAAGTAAATATAGGCTGTTCAAACACTCCCATTTACCGTAAACAGACGACGTCAGCCTTAAACTGTTCAACATTTTCTTGTTGACGTTGACGGCTGCTGTATTTGCGATACAATTTGAGGACATTTCCATAATAATGAGCTCAAATGATTATGATAATAACATTTTTGATTAGCTGATAGACCCAAGAGATACTCATCACCAGTTGTGTCCTGTTTACTAACAGCGACGCTTGCTGGCCTCACAGTGACAGAAAGTCACAGGAAGTGGCTGTAAATAAAAAAAATCGTACAGTTACAGAAACATATCTGAAGCATTGCATCAGCGCTGCTCAGACGCAGGAATGTGGCAGAGTCAGGTGCGTCACTTGCTCCTCGACCAATGAGGGCTCAGCGAACGAGTCGTCGTACTGGACGAGCCTGTAGAGCGTCTTTTCACGAGGCGACTCGGCCTTTCGATGGCTGAGATTCATTGCACAATCGTTGCAAAGCTTGAACAACAGGTCCCGCAGATAAAGAACATCTTCATTGTTGATCTCTTTCCCATAACCCGTTTGTCTATTTCGAACGAGGCTGTGATTGCAGGTCAGGGCTTCTTGGAGCTCTATGACGTCAATACAATTGACGTGTTGAACGCTTGTGGAAGAAGCTCATATCGTTCCTTTTCAATATAACCTATTTTTAAAAATGCATGCAGTTTCCATGCAGTACTATCTTGACATTAACATACATTTACACAAGCTGCTTTAACATCTCAATAATTGTTGTGTTAGCAAAAGGTTCTAAAAACATTCTTCTCTCGCAGCAAGCGTGCGGTCCTGGTTTTGCAGAATGACCCGGGCTACGGCGGCCAGCGTCGCTCCTTCACCACAGAGGATGAAGCCTGGAAATCATTTCTGGAGAACCCGCTGACGGCAGCCACCAAGGCCATGATGAGCATTAATGGAGACGACGACAGCGCCGCCGCTCTGGGCCTGCTCTACGACTACTACAAGGTAACAGACTTTCTGAGCTCTTCCCTCATACCTGGCGTCACTTATAGTACGCCAGTCGTTCATAAGGATAGTAGACCATTAGACAACATCTGTGAGGCAGAGCACATGTCATGTAACTGATCTAGCTCGACATATAGACAGCAGGATGACCCGGGTTGTTGGATGTGATGTGGTCAGACGCTGAGCGGCTGTGTTTACCCTCCCATACAGGTGCCCAGGGAAAAGAGAACAATAGCCCACAGCAAGCCAGACGCACTGGTCTCTGATGTGGATCCCAACAAAAGGTAAGTGACAGGCTCACCTAATATCCCCTTTAAAAATAAAAGCACAGCAGAGGGGAACCACGGCATGCAGGGAATGGAGGGATTTTGAAATATTACATTTTGTTGCAGACACCAGCTTCAGTCTGCACACTCCATAGTTCCTCTTCAAGAAGCCGGCATGGAGAGCAGGATCCAGGTTCTCAAGGGGCCCTTCAACCTTCTTCATCTGACCCAGGACAAAAGGCCCCAATTCCCCTCACCAGGTCTGTTCATGGTCTTTCACATATACAGACAAGACCCCCCACCTCCCCCAAAGATCCTGACTGTCAGTTTACTCATTTTATCCTGCTTTTATCCAGACACAACCGTCACAGTGTCCATCGCCGCCATGCCAAACTACCCGTCTGTCAAGACAGAGGTGCCAACTCACGGTTTTTCAGTGACCAATCCAAGCAGCTGCGCTGAAACCGACGGCCACGTGGGCGTCTTTGACCGGCAGCTCGCACACAACTCGGTCCAGTTCAGCCCCAGCACCCAGTCCCGCACGCCTCCCGACTCCACCTTCTCAGACAATTTCAAGGATGGTTCCCAGGAGGTGAGTGTTTCGATCCAATACCCCCTCTTTCTAAATCCCACTAATACTCTCCTACCACCCCCCCCTTCCTCTCGTCTCCTCTCCTCTTCTCTCTCAGATCTCTCCCATCAGACAATAGGATATTCACCTGATCCCATCTAGCCAGTGGTGGGCTCAGCCTACCCTGGTTTTATTTGAACATGCCAAAATAGCGACCAGTGTGTTATTATGCCATTGTCTCACCAACACAATAAAGTGCTGTACTATTCTCCTACAATAGCCAAAGCTCTTTCTCTCTCCTCTTTCTCTTTCTAACCTGGAGGGGGATTACCTCAGAAAAGAGTAACCCAACAAAACCCCTGTACAGGAGGAGGTGAGGGGGGGTGAGGACGGGAGGGAAGCGACATTTTTAATGAAAGAGATGAGGAAAAATTCATCAGTAGGACCACAAGAGAAGGAAGAAGATGATCCAGATATTATAGACAAAACAATGAAATTGAAATAATTCCTCTAGAAGCTTCTAGAATAAAACATTTAGACTGAATAGAATCAAAGCAAATGCTTGTTTATCCTCTTTATTTCTGTGTATTACTTCTTACCATGTCTCTCTGTCTTCTGTGTGGGGTACAGGTGTTTTCCTTCCCAGGGGATCTCCAGTTACGTATGGCCTCCATGACGCCCGAGGGCTACACTCACTTTGACAACCTGCCGGGGTAAGTCGCGCTGCTGCCGGCCCACCGCCCGTCTTCCACCGCCATTCAGCTTTGACACAACGCTCCAGAAAGGCCTCTTTCTTTTCGCAGTCACTAGGGAGACATCAGATTCCCGTACGTGGGGAAGACAACAGCGTGCATTCACGTTGTCCCGGCCCGCTCTGTCACACTAATTATGTCACAATTTAGCCACGGTGGCTAAATGAAGTGCGCTACCATAACTTTTATCTTCATCTAACATGAGTCTCTGAATTAGTTATTAAGTTTAAGAAATCTCGATGATTTATCCCTGATGTTTACTGTCACACCTGTTTTTTAGGAATAATTTCGAGTACACTCTCGAGGCGTCTAAGTCTCTGCGCCAGAAGACAGGTGACGGGACAATGACGTATCTCAACAAGGGCCAATTTTACCCGATCACCCTGAGGGAGATCGACAACAAAGGCATGCAGCAACCCATCACCAAAGTCAGGGTAAGAATGGGTGACATCTGAATTATTAAAATAACCGACTATGAGAAGATATAAGCGCATAAAACGATGTGCTAATTGTATTTCTGTTTCGGCAGAGTGTAGTGATGGTGGTGTTTGGAGAGGAGAAGTGCCGAGACGATCAGCTGAAACACTGGAAGTACTGGCACTCCAGGCAGCACACCGCCAAGCAGAGATGTCTTGACATCGGTAAGGACCGCTGACCTTGAGAGGATTCGTCTTTGCCAGGCCAGTCAGCGTCTGTTCAGTTTGAGTGTGACGTCAGCAAGAAGCAGCTGTTGGCTTGAAAGCAGCAATGACACCTCCTACAGAGGTTAGCGTAGATGATGTTACGGCATCAGCTCCATCAGAGCTGCAGTATCTCTTCATCAAAAGAAAAACAAAGAACGACACTGAAGGCTTTTCTCGATTGGAAGAATGTTTACGCTCCTTTCCCAAACTGGTTGATGTAAGCTCGGATTAATCCCTCGAAGTACACTATCTGGTAGGACGAGAGGAGAGGTTGAAACACTGACTGTCTGATAGCTGAGGGCTTTCATTTCAAACATGGACTAGACCGATTAATCCTCAAGTGTCTGCACAGTTGAGCATTTTCTTGAAAGGCCAGCTTAACGTTAGCTGAGAGAAAAAAAGGTGTGTTTGTTTGTTCTTGACAGGTTCAGCTTGGCTGGCACGCGATTAAAATCTGCCGTGTTCAACCCAAGAGCTCTCACAAGGCTGCGCGGGAACTCGGTGACTAACAATAAACTGGTGTTGACATGTTTAGGATTGAATTTTTCTCTGCTGTTACAGCGGATTACAAGGAGAGCTTCAACACCATCGGCAACATCGAGGAGATTTCCTACAACGCCATTTCCTTCACCTGGGACACAAACGAGGAGGCCAAAGTAAGATTATCACACGTATAACTTACATGCACATCATCTTCTTATCCCGGTTCTGCCTGTACAATCTCTGTAATGGCAGATTCTGTCTAAAGAAAGATGTGACAGCAGATCACCAGCCGCTTTGTGATTCTGCAAAACAAACGCTGCAGAAAACAGAGTGTTAAATACAAGGTTGATGTCTGTAAACACCACATGTGTTTAGAAAGTCCTGCACTTACACTTTTGACCGGTCAATCGTGCCTGTCACCCCTGCAAAGAACTCCTGCATGTCACGTTATTCAAGCCCACCAGAATGGAGTCACAAAGAGTGCAGGGATGATTAAACTCAGCAGGGTTGGGGGTCAGATTGGACAGTGACTACCTGCACTGTTCACCATGTAGCAGAGGTGACAGAGAGGAGAAGCAAGTCCCTTTCCTTCTCTCATCAGTTGGTTGTTGTTCAACCTCATGTTGCTCTCTGGCGCTGTTCAACTGTCAGTCTTAGACGGGAAAATGACTGAGACAACAGACGAAGAGACAACACGGTGCCAAGGCTCATCTCCGACGATTGGAAGTCGTTCTCTGTAAACTGAACACTCCAGGATGTAGCTCTAACTGTCTCATGACTCCAGGCCTATTTCCTAGGATGTTCATCCTCGTCTGTGTATTTTTGTAAGCCCTGCCTCGCCAGGTTGTTTGATGAAAGTGTTAGCGTGTGGTTGGCCCCCCAGATAATTTCCCCTGCAGCGTATATGTATTTGCAAAGGGCAGCCCCTCCCTAATGTTTACCTGCTTTGGAGCTTTCCATAAATTATTTCTCTGTTTTCCACAATCACATGTTGTTCCTTTGCATAGTGACCAAAAATGAAAATATAATGCTTCAAATCAAATTCATTTACTTGTAGTGTATTTTCAACAGTATAATTAAAACACAATACAGCACTAAAAACAAGCAGGCATGTTTCTCTGCATGTGTTATCGAACCACAAAGTGTTATGAAAGCGCAAAATAAAATTAGTCATAAAATATGCAAGGGTGTAAAATAAAATAAAAAAGATTTCTTTTATTTTCACAATATCAATCTAACGGCTGGGTGAATTTAAATGCTAATGTGTTTTTAGTACAAGCACGGGGAGAACAAAGGAGCTGTTCCACAGCTGAAAATTAGATGTGACTACTAGAGTTGACCAGTAGAGGGCGACACAGGACAGTGAACGCACCGACGACTATTTACTTCATATCTGCTGGAGCCAACAGCTTTCCGTGATACACAATGATGCAGTGAAAACCTAAACTTCTGTCATCACCATCCCTCCAGTCTGTCTAATTGTTTCTGTCCTCTTCCTCTTCTCAACCCCTGCAGATCTTCATCTCGGTCAACTGTCTGAGCACAGACTTCTCCTCTCAGAAGGGTGTCAAGGGCCTTCCTCTGAACCTGCAGATTGACACTTACAGCTATAACAACCGCAGCAACAAGCCCATCCACCGTGCCTACTGCCAGATTAAAGTCTTCTGTGACAAGGGAGCTGAGAGGAAGATCCGCGATGAGGAGAGGAAACAGTCTCGTCGGAAAGGAAAGGTGGCCGAGCACAACCCCGGCCTGGCCTGTGAGTCACTCCCTAGTACTTTTATACTGTTTGATCGTGGATCATTCCCTAGATTTCCCACAATCAGGGGAGGATTAATTTTGTTTTCACAGTGATGAAGCATAGACATGTGCTTTGGTTGAGAAAGAATTGTGATTACATCTGTTTTTTCTCAGCTGAAAAGCTCTGATAATTCCACTTATTTATGCCAGATATTGTAAACCACGAACAGGGAACAAAAAAGCTGGAAGACGAGTTAACATTGGACTTATAATCATCAGGTGGCCAAAAGAGCCAGTTGTTCTGCTTGATGTGTGATTAGGAAGCTGTTTGCCTTCTAACTTTACTGTCTTCACCCTGAATGCTCTTTGTTGTGTCTTGTGCTGCCCCCTTGTGGCCGATAATCCATTATTGCAGATGACTTATTCTGGTTTTCCCCCTCCTCCCAGTTACAGATGTCAAAGTGCCCATCCTCCAGAAACGCAATGATATGACCATCTTCAAGATGATGACAGACTTCGAGACCCAGCCGGTCCTTTTCATACCGGACATTCACTTCTCCACCTTCCAGCGCCACGTGAGTGTCAGTCACAGTCACAGTCACACAAAATATCATTATTATCAGCATTATTGCTCTCTTTTATGCCATTTTTAACCATGCACATCATTCTAGTTATATTCATGTATGACTTGTAGCATCCTAGGGGAACCATAAATAGTTTGTTTTTTCCTTCCTCCACCTGCTCGTCAGCTGGCAGGGTCATGGTGACCTGCTTGCTTGTTGGCAGGCATAGAGAGTTCCTCTTTCCAGCTCTGATAGGAGGTTCAGATACCACGTCTGTATTTCATCCAGGATGAATAATTTACTCTATTTTACTAAAACAAACTGCGTAGTTAAGGAGGCGCCACCTGTACTGTCACTTTAACAGCTCTCTCGCTCAGAGCAAAGGACAGAGGTAGATTTGGAGACGAGTTTTGTCAATAATTATTGGACAGAGGGAGATACATGAGGACAGAAGAACCCGCGGCGGCGCTCGTCTCTGTGGCTGGACTCTGACCAGAGTGAACACGTCACATGACGCAGAGGACAAGCACTCGGTTCAGCACACAAATTGAATATTTTTGGCTCATAACAAGGCGCTTTTCATGATAATTGTGAATGGGCGACTGCAGGGATTTCACCCATTGATAAATATTACAGAACTGTGAGTTCCCCCTGCTGGTTAACTTATAAATAACCTCGCTGAGCACAGGCCAATTTTTTTCCTCCTTTTCTCTCGAGTTTGCTTTAGGAAAGAGGGAGAGGAAGAGGGAGGGACAGGTTATTTTTGGAGTTGCCAATGACCCCTACTGAACTTTCTCCGGGCCCCGCTATCACTTTCTGATAAACTTTCAGTGCACTGGGTTCTTGCCCAGAATAGCAAGACCCACAATCAATACCGTCGCAAGAAAAACATTCTCAGAATCTCAAATATAGATTTTGTCTTTTAGAGTTTCTGTGCTTTGCTGTGAAAAACAAACAAATCCACCCTAAAAAGCATGTTTAAGCATATGATAGTTCATTAACCAGCTGATTTACAGGAACAAATGTCATGTGTTATATATGTCATATGAAAAATGAAAGAAGCTCAAGCTGAACCAGCTTTTCTTCACCTTAGAATTTAAAGAGGAACTGTTTTTTTATTGAACCTGCTCAGTTCCTCATATCGGCAACCTTTTGGACTTGGCTGTTTTCTCTGGTTTAGCAGTTCAGACTCTCATTTCTTTTTAGCAATTTCAGGTTCATCACTGACATCTCTCCCTTTCTGTTTCTCTTGCAGCCTTTCTCTGCAGAAGATGGAGAAGAAAGGTGAGTTCACAGAAGGTTTCACACTTGCTCTTCTCACATCCTCTTTTAGTCCTAGAACCAATACACCTTCTGCAACTTCCCAGTAGACGGCCCACATGGACACATACTGTACATGAGTCTGTTCTCGTGTTTTCCTTTATAGCCCGTCTCAGTTGTTCAGGGCCTTTTAAGCACTGATTTGTGAACCTGTTTCCACTGCAGCTCTGGCATGAAGAGGTTACCCTTCAGTGATGAAGAGTTCGGCTCGCCACCGAACAAGATGGCAAGAGCGGAGGAACCAAAGAAAGGTATGCCTGCGTGTGTTGCTGTAGTGCAATGCTTTGAATGTTCACCTGCTGACCAGGGATCCTGCAGTGATGTCTTTCTCTTATGAATGTGTGTGTGTGTGTGTTCTGTGCGCCCCCCCCCCCCCCCCCCCCCCCCCCCCCCCCCCCCCCCCCCCCCCCCCCACCACCAA